>OY987249.1:7589329-7796607 GCA_963920765.1 Ulota crispa | reverse complement strand
CTCCTGAACGCCTTAGAAAAGGGCAATTCAAATTCTAATTGCCCCTTAGTGGATGCATAGAGGAGGAGAAATAGTTATAGTACTATTTTCAAAACTAATAACTCAAATAGTATTTGACTTAGTAGTTTTGAAGATAGTTCTTAAACTACTTCACTTCCTTGGTGTGCATCCATTGAGGGGCAATTAGAATCCAAATTGCCCTTTTCAAGTGTGTTTGTGAGCCCAATGCTTGACTCAATTAACCCTTAAGGGCCCACTAGGCCCCTGAGCGGCCACATCCGCCCTTAAGGGTTAATTGAGTCAAGCATTGGGCTCACAAACACACTTGAAAAGGGCAATTTGGATTCTAATTGCCCCTCAATGGATGCACACCAAGGAAGTGAAGTAGTTTAAGAACTATCTTCAAAACTACTAAGTCAAATACTATTTGAGTTATTAGTTTTGAAAATAGTACTATAACTATTTCTCCTCCTCTATGCATCCACTAAGGGGCAATTAGAATTTGAATTGCCCTTTTCTAAGGCGTTCAGGAGCCATATTCCTCACTTTCTTAACTCCTAATAGGTGTTGATATTTTTCTTCTATTAACATTTGAACATCGTACTTGACCTCAAGAATTCAAGTTCCAAATGTGCAAAGCAAGAACCTGATTTGGCCAGTCCTTTGCACCCTTAAGCATACCCTCAATTCCAAAAAATGCGTTGTTGAGAACGTTTAAATTTGACTTTCTAATATTCATTTCAAACCTCCAATACGGGAGCAAGTATTACGGATGCTGAATAATATGCTACTTGGAATATTAGAATTTATCTCAATAAATTTTTCTGCTTTTAGAGGAACATGGATGTGGTATTTAGGCAGGACTAGGCTATTGAATCTTTATAAATAAATACATTAATTAACTTATGTATAATCAAGTGAGATGTTTGAATGTATTGTACATGATCTACAAAATGATTCTTCTAAAGCAAAGTGCATTTCTTACTATGGCAGCTAAAATCATGTTGAGTCATTAAGAAGAAATTGATAGACTTTTGTAAAATTGAGGAAAGATGCTTGAATGTACTGTACATGATCTACAAAATCATTGCACCAATTATTGCCCATGGCAATAAAAATGTAGGTCTTTTATGGATATAATTTGCTTAACCCCTAAAGGACCAAGCCCTTTTTTCAACAAAAGTTACTAAAAACTGCCACTTTTGGAGGAATGAATAGAAAGGTAGGAAAAACAATTATTTTTGGAAATCCAACCATAAGATCTTGTCTTAGACTATGGGAGGTACTTGTGGAGAAAAAACCATCTCATTCTAGATGTAGAGGAGTGAGATATTGACATCTGAAGTGAATAAAAGGTTTTTTCCCTGCTGCCCAAAAATTTCAGAAGCCTTTAATTGCCCCTAAATAAATAAAAAAATTGCTCTATGCAAAGTTGAGGTTTATTTTTTCCATGTAGAAGACCAAGTTAGGTAAGTGTGGGAGATTTTTCAAATGAATTGGAGGTGTGGATCATACTTTGTAAAATCTTGCAATGCTGTAAGGGCATGAAATTTGCATATATACTAGGCAAAATTGGAGGATTTATGTAAAATTGAGACATATGAATTCTTTTGATCCAAATGGTGAAAACCAAGGAATCTTAATCTACTACAACAAGGAAAAAAAAGAAATCAAAAAACAAATTCACAAAGAGCTCAAAAAAGTAATGCACCAAAGGCAAAAGGAATGGAGGTATGGAAATCCCGTGCATGCCCGCAAACTAAAACTTTTCACTCATAAATCAAAATTGAATGATTCAAAGCTCTTCACATATGTATAAATCTAAGGAATGAATTTCAAATTTTTATTTTGAAAAAAACATTATTTTTAAAAATAAAATTGGTTGCCCGGCCTCCCATGATTTTCAAAATTCATGCATGACTTCTTCAATAAATGTCAGAATGAAGGAAAAATTAGATGCCCACACAGATCTTTGAATTCCCCATCTTCAATAAAAGTTTCAAAAAATCACACAAAGTAGTTTAGCCATAGGTACATGCCCAAAATCCCATTTGTCCCCCAAAGGGACAATGGTCCTCTAGGGGCTAATGTTCATTGATTTCTGTTGAGATAAGTATTCTATTAATACACTCTCCACATAGTTTAACTAGAGTTCACTGGAGTTTACTTTGGTAAAAGGATCCCGTGGACCAATAGTAGAGAAGGACTTTTACTTTCTCTCTTTGACCTTCCCTTGTATATAATAGGCAAACCCTACTTGGATAATAACACTTGTTACTTCTTCTCCTTGCATACTTTGTTATATCTCTTTTGTGTCCTCATTGTGTTTTCTATTCCCAACACTTTCCTTAGAGTCTGTAGCTCTATTACAACATGTTATCAGCACAAAGCTCTAATCACCTATTTTAACATGTTATCCAACACGTTATCAATATGCTCTTCTGCTTTAATCTCTTTGAGCGGGTTTATTATAATCTTCTTCATCTCTCATGGCTACTTTACGTTCTTTTGCTGCCACATCTATTGTAGTGCCAATAGCTACTTGTAACATTGAGACACTAGTGCTTCAACCTCTTCTCTTTGCACAATTGGAGGTTGACGGGAGCAATTACCTTCCATAAACGAGAATCTCAAAAACACATATTTATGGGAATACTTAACCAGGTGCGTTGTTTCTGACCAACCTCTTACTAGAAGTACTTCTAATTTTTATCATTGTGTTCTGTATAACATTGCTTTTGCTTCTTTTACTAATAACAATGATAAGCGTTCGTTTGAGATGCATTTTTGCTACAAATGTAAGTTCCAAGTGGGCCATGTGACAAAATGCTAAAGTTGTGGAAACAACCTTTGCTCAACAAGTGGTTTATATTGGATTACAATCCGTCCACATGAGTTGTGGAAATAGCCTTTGTTGGAGTAAGAGGTTTATGTTGGATTACGGGTCCAACCACCTAATGATAAAGTTGTGGAGACAGCCTTTGCTACGGGCAAGTGGTTTGTACCAGATTGAGATCCGACCACCTGGTGTATCCAGTTTGCATTATCTTCAATGTAAAGATAGCAAAAAATTTCAACTTGGCATGGACTACTGACCCACTTAGGTTCTACATTGTACAAGAAAATTATTCCATGTCTTGTTAGACATAATGATAAAGATGATCAATCCTATAAACAAAGTAATGTGCTGCTTTGATTGGTTGAAGCGGAAAGTTGCATATCAAGGAGGAGTATGCTTCTTTGTGTAAGAGGTAAAGCTTTTATTTTACTAACGACATAATTGATGACCCTTATTGTCCTTGCGAGGAGGAGGAGGAATCATTGGGTAAATAAAACCCATACCTCGCTGCGGTCAGAGAATTTTTATATTTGGCTACTTCTACAAAGCATGTTCATCAACTTATTCATGGCATTGGAATGCGGTGACTCAACAGTTTGGAGCAAGAGACTCAATAGATTTATATTATAGGAACCTTTGCTATCCTTCTATGGATTTTTTCCATTGGATTTTACCATGTGAATAGATTGTTAGGGGTGTTGTACTCTTTTTCCTTCATCTATGGTTTTATCCTTGATCATTAACAAGGTTTTCCCAGATAAGGTTTTATTGAGGCAATAGCTGTATATTTTACAAGATTACGGGAATTATCATATAGGACATTGTTTAGAGTTTGATACAAATATTGTGTTGAGCGAGGAGGAGTGTTGAGATAAGTATTCTATTAATACACTCTCCACATAGTTAACTAGAGTTCACTAGAGTTTACTTTGGTAAAGGGATCCCGTGGACCAATAGTAGAGAAGGACTTTTACATTCTCTCTTTGATCTTCCCTTGTATATAATAGGCAAACCCTACTTGGATAATAACACTTGTTACTTCTTCTCCTTGCATACT
This sequence comes from Ulota crispa, assembly GCA_963920765.1. Classification (NCBI taxonomy): domain Eukaryota; kingdom Viridiplantae; phylum Streptophyta; class Bryopsida; order Orthotrichales; family Orthotrichaceae; genus Ulota; species Ulota crispa. The sequence goes on along the minus strand of OY987249.1, from coordinate 7,792,711 downwards.
TTGTTATATCTCTTTTGTGTCCTCATTGTGTTTTCTATTCCCAACACTTTCCTTAGAGACTGTAGCTCTATCACAACAATTTCAATATGCTAAACAACCATCACAGATTTTTTCCATCTACCTTAGACCACCACTTTTCATCCATATTAATTTCCATTCCTTGGCTCCAATGAATATCATTGATGTAATTCATCCACATCCTCCCTTCTTTCAAATGATTACTGCACTTTAGAGACAAATTGTATTGCTTTAGGGAATTTTTTGTTGTTTCAAAACATCCAATCTCAAATTACGGAAAATTTTGTTTCTCCTCCTACACTCTAAAAGGTCTCTTTTATTACTCACCGCTCATTGCTCACTACTCAATGTTCATTGCTCCCATTCTAGCGTCGTTGCTCTAAAATATGCTTTGAAGTCCTTTATTTTACTCAATTTTCAATATTTTGGAAAAGAAACAAAACTAAAGGATGAAGATTGTTTATTGCAACATTACAACCGTTGGGATTGAAATTTATCATTTCCATAATTAAGTTCTTAACAAATTAATGGTTTGAATCATTCTCTACTTCTTTTTACTTGCTATTTTTTTTCCATGTGTTGCACAATTCCAAATGATTTGAAAACTTTCAAGTGTATACCCAACTTGCTTTGAAGAACAAACCCAAAGAATTACAACCATTTTGGAATTTTTTTCATACAAGTATGACCTTTTGAAGTGCAGCTGCCCGGATTTTTGCAGGGACAAAAAATGAAACTTTGTCAATTCAAACTCAAATATCTAACAATCTACATCGTGAAAACTACTGAATTTTGTTTTCACATCTTTTGATTCTAGTGTAGTACAAGATCTTACAATTACATGTGTCAAAAAATGTTTTTTTCCTAAAACTTGGTACTTGTAATAGAAATGACAGTTTTATATATGGCAGTTCTAGAGTGGTTCTGGTGAAAACTTAGCTTAGGCCTTTAGGGGTTAACAGATTTTGTGTTTGACAACCACAAGCTTTTTTTTGAGAAGAAAACCACATCTTGTGGATTTTGTACCTTTGGCTTCCATACAATGCCAATAAGAAATACTTTTTGTATGAAACTCAAACTATGAAAATATTGAATGACGTGTGTAGAGTCTGGATGAGAGTGCGACGGATGAATTTGATACGTCCTGTCACCACAGCGACGGGCCTGGAGTCCTGGACTGTTCTGGACCAATCTCGGGGCGGCGGGAACTAGTAAGTTAGTAACAGACTGAAATTTCTGGAACGTTCTTGAACGTCGTCCCGTCTTCTTCTTCCGGATTACGACTGACGCTTCCACTGAGCTCTCAAGAATTCTCGAATGTTCCAGGCTTCTTGAGCTTCGATCAGTGCCAGTATAAGAGTCACATTGTCTCTGCCTCTGCGCATCAGAAGCGTTTTGACAATCGCTGTAATTTGCAGTTTGAGCTTTCCTTTGAGCAAATTAGCAATTGCCGCAGGTGTTGCTGCTTGAATACGTTTGAGCATAATTTTCAGCGAGCTTCGAGGTTGCTGTAGTATTGATCTTTGGCTTTGTCGGATCGGTTGATTGTTGCTGAGACTTTGGATTGCAATGGCGCTGTCTCTGTTCGGTCGCGGAGGCCACGACATTATTGACACGCTGGCGAGCGGTGCTGTTTGGGATCCGTTCGAAGGATTCTCGGTTTTGGAGAACAACACTCCGTCGCGGCAGTTCGCACGGGATGCGCACGCGGTGGCCAACACGCAGATCGACTGGCGCGAGACTCCGGAGGCGCATGTGTTCAAAGCTGATCTTCCTGGACTGACGAAGGAGGAAGTGAAAGTGCAGGTGGTGGATGGGAAGACTTTGGAAATTGGCGGAGAGAGGAAGAAGGAGGACGTGGCGAAGGGCGACACTTGGCATCGCGTGGAGCGTGCGCGCGGGACGTTTTTGCGGCGCTTCCGGCTGCCGGAGAATTCGAATGCGGACGAAGTGAAAGCGCAGGTGCTGGATGGTGTGCTGACTGTGACTATTCCTAAAATGCAGAAACCGAAGCCACAAGTTCGCCAGATCGCGCTTTCTTGAAACAATTGATGACCGACTCTGGATATGGCGTACGAGGCTGTCGGCTTCGATAAACGAACGGAATGGGAGACATCTGTGATCCTGAGAGCATGTGAAGAAGCATCCGCTGTTGGTACTGTGATCTTAATGTTGCAATGTGATGGTCATAGGAGAAGAGCATGATATTTGTTGGAAAATCGAAGAATTAGGTTCCTTGCTAGTTTCGAAACGGGCGACATATCACAATGCTGTACTCGATATTGCTCTTGTGAATAAAGCCTCGTATAATTTGTAATGAAACGTGTTCTAGCTTGCTTGCCTCCTGAACATATGTGTCTGTGCTTTGCTCGGTATGTGTGCATGCTGTGGATTGCTATCCTCGTGATTAGCTTTATCGGATTCACGTTGATGCATCGCATTCTGATTAATTGGATTGCCCGTGCATCAAATTTTACACCAGCGAAATGCATATCGACTATGGTGAGTCTCCAACGTCACTTTCTTTTCGTTTGCACATTGAGATTCTGACATTAAAAGAAGGCCTGTTTATTGGCCCTACGCTAACCGATATATTTGAGACTTGAGAGACTCTAATGAGCAATTAGCTGACCCTTGATCTTGAAAAAAATTGAACCAGGTTTTGAAGCCTGTTACAGTGACGATGCAAAGCTACTACTTCAAAAATGGACACAAAATAATCAGTTACTAAGAATCCTATGCAGCTTGCTTTTTTACATCACTTAATATGGATGTTTCTTTTTGCAAACGTAGGATCTCAATCTTAAAATGTTCCGGTTCTGTGATACATCGGTTTATGCAAGAAGCGTCTCTACACTTGTTAGAAGAATCAGCATCGGGTTGACCGTTGTCCTTACATGGAATTGCCTGGCCTCACACCTTCCTTGCAACGCCCAGTATGCCGGATAAGTCGAAATGGCCTGCATGTACAATACTGGGATTGGCAATGCGCATGGATCATACCAACCATGCCATTTCGCAACGAAGAGAAAGGACCTATCACTAGAAGAAAAACATGTCCTAAGCGACTTGACCACAATGATTGCAAATGTCCTTAGGACATTTGCAGTCATTGTGGTCAAGTCGTTTAGGACAAGATTTCTTCTAGTGTATGGTCTAACATTGTGCTGCTTTCGAGGAGAGTACTCCCTAACATCTCGGAAGCTGCAGCTAACCGTCGTGACACTTTTGCTCTTTCTTTTCTCCAATGCCCTTCCATCGATATATGTCTTATTAACCCTTGTTATGCACTCTGCCTCCGGTTTAACTCCGCTTTTCACTCCATCGAGCTTGATCATGTCATCTCCGAAAGTCGATAGGTGTTGCTTTGCATTTCCTGCTGTAATTATAAAGGAAAGTCGTCAATGAAGCAAGACGTCTTGACAAGCCAAATTGAGTCATGAACTCAGATATGCTCGTCCTGTTCATTTCGATGTGCGCCGTAGAATTGAGAGTTCGATATACGGAGCTATTGCTATTTGCTTAGGAGTTCGCACAGATGACGAGCTGCAATCTTGATTTGGAAATTCTACAGTTAGCGAGGAATTCGATGTTTTTAGGGATAATTTAATTGCTGCATTTCAGGGTGAGCAAATTTTGTACAGCACTTATCAATAAGGTCATGAGACCAAATACTCCAGAGATGCAGGCAGAGGTGTGGGTGATGAAGTGATTGAAGAATGGATTGCTTAGGGAGAGCGCGATGTCTCTTGCGGCAGCATTTTGGTCACCAGAAGCTCAAGGACTTCCAGAAAGAAGCCCTAAGGGCATGGGTTCATGGCCGGGATTGCTTTGTACTGTCTGCGAGCGGTTCTGGTAAGGCCTTTCTCTGTCTTTCCTTTGAATTACCGCAGGAAAATTTCATGGATACCCCTGAAGTTTGCAATATTTACATAGATACCCCTGCTTTTTCAGAAATTGCCAGATACCCTTGGATCAAAATTTTAAGGTGTTTGTTTTGTTTCGTTTTGTTGTGCATGCCTCTTCCCTTCTTCCTTTGTGCGCACGTTACTTTTTTTCTTTTTGTTTCATTACAATCCCTTCTTCAACATTGGTCATGAAGAAAGTACGAGCATAGCAAATAAATGCCTGAAAATTATGGTCCTAGGGTGTTTGTGCAATTTCTGAAAAAGCAGGAGTATCTATGCAAATATCGCAAACTTGAGGGATATCCATGAAATTTTCTATTAAACAAAATCTGCGTAGATCGCTTAATATTTCTTGTGCTTTGAGAGCAACCACATTGCCAATTACTTTGGAGACTAATAGACACCAAAAATATAAGTAGGGTTGTGTGACAAGGTATCATAATTTCTAATTTCCACGATCTGTCATAAAAAGAGCTGAGCGTGATGTAGGTAAATCCATGTGCTACCAACTACCAGCGTTGATTTCCGGGAAAGTGGTGGTGGTCATCTCCCCATTGATCAGTCTGATGCACGACCAATGCCTACAATTAGCAGCTGCAGGAATTTCTGCTTGCTTTCTTGGATCTTCGCAGCCTGACCATGGAGTGGAACGAAGGGCCTTGTACGGGAGTTATAGCCTTATCTACATGTGCCCAGAATCCCTCCCACGGTAACTGCAGATTATCTTATACATTTTATTTCCTCTGATTCTGTACACATTCTGTTCACACGTATTTTTTTGTCGTCGATGTTTTGCAAATATGGCGTTCTTCTATGATGGTCACAGTGTTCATGATGGCAGGCTGGCGAATGGTTTGCAGGGCTTAGCTCGCAGCAGAGGAATAGCATTGTTTGCTGTCGACGAGGCTCATTGTGTTTCGAAGTGGGGCCACGACTTTCGGCCTGAATATGGGTAAATAATTTGCCCTGCATTGTATCTCATCATGATATTCGTTAATTTGGGAAAAAATACTTTCCCAATATAGATTTTGAGATACTAAATTTTGCATTTGTGTGAATATTTTGGTGATCCAAAGTGAGTTTTTTTGTAATTCCTTCAAGATAATTCAGCATTGATGTAAGGTCTTGAAGAAATCATCAAAAAATCACTCTAAATCACCTAAAAACTCTTAAAACTGAGAATTCATTAGTCCCAAAATCAAGGTTTTTTCCAAATTAACGAATATCGCGTTTCTGCAAGCTTCTGACGCTTTGTGGTAGTGATTCTTGAACTCTTTTGGGTAATACTAGATGTTAATTAAGTCCGTGTTGTTCACTTACTTTTCGCTTAGAATCTGAATTCGAGACAATGAGCATCAAGGTTAGTCTACATCTTAATTAAAGATCGCTAAGTTTGAACATTACGCTCATACCTCGTGGATCCTTACGTGAATCATGACAGCATTGACAAGCATGGCCTGTTACTTTGCAGGAGATTGGGAATACTTCGAAGTAGTTTCAATGATATTATGTGGAAAGGGAAGAAGGTTCGCATTCCTATCATGGCCCTCACAGCAACTGCAACAGGCCGAGTGCGTGACGATATTCTGAAGTGCTTGAACCTAAAGGAGTCTCGCCCCAAGATTATTGTCACTTCCTTCCACAGGCCCAATCTTTTATTTTCGGTAAACTCTTGTGATGTTACCCTAAAATGTGTCGCATGATGTACCTGTTACCTACTTTTAACTCAACTTCCGCCTAATGTTGGCTGTAATTATGGCCTGTTACTTTGTATCACTGTATAAACACCCTCTCAAACGGCTACCGGATTGTCATTTTCAAGAGGATATGAGCCTTTCAGTTATGAAAGTATCAACCTCTCTTGAAATGATATTCTATAAGCATCACATTGCGTCGAGGAAGTGTTTCATACCGTACTGTTACACTCAAGAACGGTCTTAGCGGCCATCAATTAGGGTTCTTATCGAGTTCAGACATGATGATTACTTACGAATGTATCCTACGGTGTACTGTCATCTGATATGCCTTCTGTCGATGTAGGTACATCACAGTAGAACGTCGCACCCTGATTCTTACAAAGAAGACTTCGAGCCTGTCATCAAAAAATACAAGGGGAGAGGAGAGGGCCAAAGTAGGGGTCGACCTCGCCCGAAACTTGACCATGATATGCAATCAAACCACAGGTATCCATCCACAAATAAAGTTCCTGATCTTCGGCCTAATCAGTTGGAGGACTCGAGGCCAGCTGACGAAGCGAATGAAATAGAAAGAGCAACCGCCGTCGCTAGAGCAAAATGTCCAGAAGTAGCTCCTTTGCCTGGTGGAAATCTTGATGAAGATCCAGAGCACATACCGACTGAGTTTGAGGAAACTGATGATGACGATGAGACATATGTCACGCGAGGTATTGAAGATGGTAACCTTCAGGACCCGCACGAGACCCCAATGAACCCAGAGGAGGAGAGAATGGGTGGCGATTTTGAAGGTGAGCACCTCTAATCTTAATGCATTGTCTAATAAGGGAATGTTCATAATTGGTGTTAAGAGGGATATTAACAATATGAATGCAGTCTAAAGGTGTGTCCAGATGCATCTAATGTTCCTAAACCCTAAACCCCTGTTAAGACCAAATGTGAACATACCCTATGATGGTGACTGCTTCGCCTTTGTCCACCCGTTATACAAATATCACAACACATACATTGCTATATAATGAGACAATCTTTGAAGTTTCTCATTCATGCAACATTGACCTCGACTTGTTGCCAAAAAACTCCTCTGCATTCCCCCTGGAAATCGGGAACCGCAATTTCTGGAAGGCCTATTTCTTTCTTGAGAAGGGCCTTGTAATATTTTCATGGCATGTAAGGACTTGTAATTAGACTTATATGTTAGGGAAATGAGTGACTTTATGTGCGAATGGGACGATTTGCAAGCCAAAGCAAATTTATGATGAAGTAAAATTTTGTTGGTAAATATACTGTTGAAATTGAAATGCATTGATGTGGTTACTGGTAAGTTACTATACCAGTTAAGAACTGGCTTGCAATGTAACAGGGTTTAGCAAAAATTTGACGGATGAGTTGACCATATTTTCATAGATAGAACTCCAGGTCACATACAGATTCTGAACTTCACACCGTGCACGGTTTCCAGAAAGTATTGGCACACTTTAGTGTTACACGTCAATAAACGTCCTTCTTCTCATTATATGGGCAGCCTTGAAGGTGATTTTTAACAGGTATTTTCCTTTGTCTGTGCTGGTGGACATATGCAGTGCAATCTAGAGGGTATAGTGGTAATCAGTTGAGGAGACTACGTCGAAAACTTTCTACTGGTATTCGACATGATGGAATCAAAAACAAGCTGGGGAGGCGCAGAGGAGCGTGCATTATCTACATGCCTACGAGAACCGAAACTGATAAATTGGCTGCGTATTTTCGAAGGCGTGGCGTAAAAAGTATGGCTTATCATTCGCAGGTTGGCACCACCGGGATGATTCGGAGATGTTTATTACATTTCTTCAACAGATTTATACTGCACTTAGCCTCATGTGAAGATAAATGTACGATAAAACTTTAAACTGAATCTGAGATCTGTATTTCCTCACTGCCTTTGATTTTACCTCTGATGAAACTATTTCACATTGCATTTTATGTACGTGGCTACGACAGTTGCCAAAGGCGCATCTTAGAGAAGTCCATGAACTCTTTCATGCGGATCGTTTGCAGGTGAGTATCCGAAGTTCAATCATGGTTGATATTCCTGTCATACAGAAGGACTTTTGAATTCAGTGATTATTAAATAATGCATCTAATTATCATATTGAACTGGAAAATTGAGCTGCGCTTACTTCATTTATTGTAAAGTCTTGCAACTTACAGATAAGACATACAGTAGAGTAGTAGCACTTCCGAAAGGAACTTTGTTTTGTGCAGGTAGTGATCGCCACTATTGCTTTTGGGATGGGGATTCACAAGCCCAACATCTCTCACGTCATTCATTATGGCTGGCCGCAGGTGTACTTGAACTCAGTTGATGACTGTATGTTCTGAAGATAATGAGTCTTTTAAGCGGAATTGCTCCTAATCTCAATTGTATGAGTTTGATTACATGTAATTGCAAAAGATTTAAGTCTCTTAAATCGGCATGTTCGCTTTGCATTTTGCGCTCTAGAATGATGACTCAACTTGGTTTATTTGTTACGCTTGCGGAATATGAGATCCACATTTATGCAAAAGCTGTCCCATAATTGAGATTGCATGCAACAGAGTTTGGAGGATTATTATCAGGAAGCAGGAAGAGCTGGAAGAGACGGGGGTTTATCACACTGTCGTAAGTGATTGAATATATTTCGTGCAAATACATCTGGTTGTCAGCTCTTTGTTAGTACCGCAACGTTGCACCTTGTTGAACAATTGTCATTTTGATCTCAAGTTTGGCATTGTAACAGAGTTGTTTGTGGATATGACGACACTTCCCACTTTGTTGGCCAGTTTTAGGGATAGCCACGAAGCAATTATTGCTCGGCACATGCTTTCTCGGTGTCATAGGTACAGTAAAAAAATTCCTCTACTATGCCGACTTCATTAATTCATCTGGTGGCATTTCTAAAGGAATTTTCTCACCCTCTTTTGGTTGATTTATTCACCTTATAGGGAAAATTTCATGGATACCCTCGAAGTTTGCAACATTTTCATATATACCCCTGCTTTTTCAGAAATACCACAAATACCCTTGGACCATGTAATTTTTAAGCTTTTGTTTTGTTTTGCATGCCACTTCCCTTCTTCCTTTATTTGTATGCTTAACAAGAAAGAAGTAGTGTGTGCACAACGAGAGAAGGAAGGGACATGCATAACAAAACAAATTCTTAAAATTATGGTCCAAGGATAATTGTAATATTTCTGAAAAAGCAGGGGTATCTATGAAAACTTTGCAAACCTCAGGGGTCTCCATGAAATTTCTCCATAAATATGCTGTACAAGTGATTTACGATGCTATCCACAACAATTGAGATTTTGAAATAACCCCTCTTTAATTGAATCATATAAAAACTCCCCCAGTAAAAAACTTGTCTTACCTTCAACGGCACAAGTACCTTTGACCCAAAGGTTTTAGGCACTCTCTAGGCCATAAATTGTATATGAAGGAGAGACTTTTTTGAGTATGTTACATGGTTTGTTTAGAATTCAAGGTGATTGCATGCTTATATGAATATCACATGTTCAATTTTTTTAAGGTTCAAAATATATCGTTTACATGCACGTATTTCTTTAATCATCTCCATATTATAGATCTTATAAATAAAAACTTGGAGTCCAAATTACAGTAATTTTCTTACCAATAGGTTCTTAATCGATATGCCTATATTTACCATAATTTTGGGAAATTTGGAAAATTGAATAATTTAGCTCTGTGATAGTTCAAAAAAGATAAAACTTGAGGAGTACAATTTCAGTTTATTCAATAGAACATGAAAACATTTTATTGTGTATATGTAGTTTCAGTTTGATAAACAAAATGATTTACCAATCATTAACAGTTTGAAATAAAAACCAATGATATTTTTTTTATAGTTTTTCACTACTTTCAAATCTATTTTGTATATGGTTATAATAAACGAGTTTCATTTAGCTAAGTATAAATAATTTTTAAAATATTCTCTATTAGATGGACAGATATGCTATAAAAACAAACTTATGTCGGACTTACATGTTGATGGAATATTTTGGGGAACACATTCGAGAAAAATGCCATTTGTGAGTTTTTAGATTCATATCAAATGGCTGTTTTATTGTCTTAAGTAGATGGCCATTTTAATTAAAGGGAATTGATATGTGCACACCGGGGGTTAAAATTTGCACACATCCCTGGGAGGTAAATTGTAGATTTTTACCATCAAAAAGCTGAATTTGAGAATTTTGAATTCAAATTTGGATTTAGAGACCATGATTTACTCTAGAACCATAAAAAGAAGTTGCAATTAAACAACACTTTGTGAAAAAGCTTAGCTAGGGGAAAAAGTGTTACTTTTACTTTTGTTTGTAAAAAAAGATAAAGTTTTTCATTGGGTGTTGTCCAATTGCAAACTTTTTTACGGTTCTAGAATAAACCATGATCTCTAAGTCCAAATTTGAATTCAAAATTCTCAAATTCAGATTTTTGATAGTAGAAATCTACAATTTACCTCCCAAGGAGGTGTGCAAATATCAACCCCAGTGTGCACATATCAATTTCCTAATTAAATATTCAAAATAAAAATAGTAGGCTCTCACTCTATAACCATTTATTCATACATACAATACACATGTTTTATATGTACGTATTTTTCCATTGCAACATGAGTGTTGTATTTAAAAAAGAAATTGAATCCATGTGGTTTATGGCTTATGCCTTGTTTTTTTCAAACTGAAATCACTATAGTGATAATATATATTTATGGATTTTTTTGCTTACTCATTTGGGAAAATTTCACCTCTGTCGGTGGTGTTTTGAAGTGTAATCCAACTAGGTTCGTTAATTCTAAGTTTTCTAAAAACTTTTCAAATGTTTCACAAACTATCATACAAACTATTCATGATTCAAAAGTAGATGATTATTTAATACAAATTTTAGTATATTTGAATGATGTAGTAAAAAAGAGCATTAGTTATATAACTTTAAGACATTTAACTTAATACAATATATGGAATTCAGGAAGCAAATTGTCTTTATAGGAAATCTACAATTCTGATTTTACTTAGTATTTTTTTGTTCAAAGGTTATTTTCAGAAGATGTTATTTTTGATTAATTTGAATAAGGTTTGCCTTAAAACAATTAAGAAATACCACACTATACAAAATTTCTACTTTTAATTTGTTTGTTAGATGGACAACGCTATTTGGTGAGCGTAGAATGGTGAGCCATGAGCAGAGATTCAAGATTTTGTGAGATTTTGTGAACTGTAACTAAAAAAACAAGTTTTGCAAGAGATGGTAGTTTAATCCCTCATTGACGGCTATTCTAAAAACAAATGGGTTTTGGGGACAAAAACATCCCCGACAATGAGGGGGTTAAAATGCATAACTACAAGGCCCTAGGTACACATTTATAGGTGGAATTTATTAATTAGACTAAAAATCCCAGCTTATGGCTCATGGCTCACAAATCCCCTCTCATCATGAAATAGCATTCCCCAAGCCACACCCCTATGAGCATGTAATTTGAGAATTTAATGTCATTTTTTTATATTCAAGTGGTCCATCATTCATTCAATCTCAGCATTTAACACCTCCTTCAAAGAAAAAAGAACAAATACAATTTGTTGTTAAACTTTAATTGTCCCATTGCTATTTTCTCTCATATTTTCTTGATATATTTTTGCTTTAAGAAATTCAAAATCCTATGTTTTTAGTTTCACATTCAAACACCTCCAATTTTTTTGAATATAGCCTTAGAGTGATAGAGGTGAAACAAATATTTTGATCCAAATCAAAAATATTAACATTAAATTCTTAAATTTCATGCCTAAAACACACCTTGGGGTGTGGGTTAGCAATTTCAGGTGTGACTTTAGCAATTCCCTTTTTTTAACCCTAAAATGGTCATAGGGCATAATATATACGCTGCTGTATAATTGGCATTTAGTACCAATAAGAGGTTTTAATTTGGGATCTCAAGTAGCTCACTAAAACCACTTTGATCTATTCTCCAACTCCTTTATTGATCTCAAATGTAGTAAAGGTGTGAAACTATTCCAAATACAAAAAAAACAACTCATATTGTACTAGTGGTAGCACCACACTCAAATGTTCAGAGGTTAACATACCTTTAGAGTTGGTAGATAAAAAAAATAGATGGCTCCAAGATGAAGGCTTTGCAAAGGCCCTTCAATTATATGCAACCATTATAAGAAGGATTTTAAATCTTGTAGATTTTAATTGCCAATTCATGTTTTTGAAAAAACGATAACTACACATTCGACATTTGGAAAGATTCGGTTGGAATTAAAATATAATTATCCATCTTTTTTATACATAAATACTACCAAAGTAATCTATTTTAAAGTTTTAGTATAAAATTACTTATTAGTATAGTAAGATGAGAATGAAAATTATCTTCTATAATATTAATTGTTGAACGTTTAGATGTGACATATGTATAAATGGACCACCCAAGCAAGAAGATATGATGGAAGAAGCAAGACTACTGATGAAAGCACTTAAAAATACAAATGTACTATGATTGTTGCTTTGCATGTAATTTATAGTTTTTTCATTTGTGATAAAATATACTCAATACTATTTAAATATGTTTTGGTTAGTGAACAATTGCATTCAAATACATAATCCTAGAGTGAACAATTTTATGTCAATGAATGACAAATTTTAAAATCAAATGGTAGTTAAAAACTATAAGGTTGAACAACAACACAAAGTTAAAGTCTCAATAAGTTTCAAATTATGTGTTAGTTCTGGTCAAGGTGCTTAGTCCTAATTCATTTTGCAATTGCCAAAACTAAATTGACATATTGCACTTTAGTAAAAAAGCTGACCACCTATAGTATAGTATAATAGGTTCATTTAAATGCAACTAAATGAATAAACAAAAACACCATAATCACATAATCAAGATTAGAATGATCAAATGAGTCATAAAAAACCATTCAATCAATTGGCTTATATACTTTTTTTTTTAATGCTTAGAAATTGATATAAATTAATAATAACTACATTGCAAGTAAAAATATTAAAATAAAAAAAACTTGTGACAAAGTGATTAAATATTGTTACACATGAAATTTTGGGCTATGCTTATTCAGCAGATTATTGTAAATATATTTTGGCATTCTTGATTTATTCATCCAAAAAATTCTTATAACTTTAAATTGGAGTTGTGTTTATGAACCCAACATTTTGAATTCAAATGATAGTTTAAACTATCACCATTTTGAACTCTAAATGGTTATTCTACCCACTATAGAACTAATGTAAATGTCAAATTTGCATAATGGCTATAGAGAGGTCGTGGAAAAGAATTCAAAGAAGTTGTGAAGATCATTCGTCATGAGGTTATAAACTTACCTTATTATTTGAATCCAATTTTTTTTCAAGATGATCTTTATCTAATTCAAGAACTCATTTTTAAAATTGGACATAAAACTTGAATTTTGTTGGAATTGCATCAATTATTTTTCAAATAGATTTAATAATGGATCAAAAAATGTTCTTGGTTTTGTGTTAGTCTCCTTCTTTTAAACAAAGAAATTAAAAATGCATTTAAATTTGTTTATTTCAAGTACATCTTATGTAGATACAAAATTCTCTTACGTTCATCTAGTGCTTTAAGATTCTTCCTATTGTGTTTAAAAATATTTGTGATATGGATTTATAACAAGTTTACTACAAATAATTTATTGTTCAAAAAGGTACAAGCTTGACTTATGTCAAAAATTGGCTTGTTTAGTTTGAGTTTTTTTTCGACAAAACAGATGTTTATTTTATTAGGATAAATTTTGTAAAAATCAACATACACAAAATTTTATATCGTAAACTTCTAGAAAAGATGTGAATTATTATTAAAACTGCTTTTATTCATCCCAAAATAAACTTTAAAGAAAAAACTTGAAATTTGATATTGGAAGTGTGTAGAAAAGTGTTAATCAATTTAATAATAGGTGTGACAACATGGATAGAATGTATGAATCTTGCTCATTGGAAATAATTTGGAGCCATGACAAGGCCTTGGCACAAGAAGAAAATGTGTGTAAAACAATTAATTCATAACAATTGTAAATGTCCTAAATAACTACAACTGAGTCATTGTATAGTTGTTTAAGACATTTGCATTCATTGTAAACCAATTGTTTAGGACAAATGTTTCTTCTAGTGTGAGTACTTTAAAATTCACTTGCCTTGCTAAATCAAGACCTAGATGGTTACAATTCACTACAAGAAAAAACTATCCTAAACAACTAATTCACTATGACAACAAATGCCCTAAAAATCAATTACAGTTGTTTAGGACATTTGCAATTGTTGAGAACCAATAGTTTAGGACAGTCTTTCTTCTAGTGATTTGGGTTATAATTTATAAAGATTTTTTAATAGTGATCTCAAGAGCAATTAAATACAATATTTGTTAATTTGGGAAAACAGATTTCAAAACAAATTTTGGAATATTGAGTTTTGCATTTGTGAGAATATTTGGTGATTTAAAGTTAGTTTCTTGATAATTCCTGCAACATATTTCATCATGATGTAAGATCTTGAAGAAATCATTATAAAACTCACTCTAAATCACCAAAAATCTCTTAAAAATATAAATCCCAAAAATTACAAAATTGTATTTTTTCCCAAATTAACAAATAATGAGTTTAAGTGTTTATAGCATCTACAAGAATGGTGTATCCAACTAATTCTAGAGTATCCGAAGTCCAAAAATTGTAATTCAACAAATTTTGTTTTGGAAATACATACAAATTTTGGAAAATTCCCAAGAACATGCTTAAATATATTAAGAAAATTTTCAAGGATTTTCCTAAACATTGAAAGAGGCCACAATGTTTTGCAATAGTTCAAATTCATATTATTGGTTTAAAGTTTTATCAATAGTTCAAAACTAGTTAAATCTTGTTTAGTGTAGTACGTTGCTAGAAAGTTTGTACAACGAAATATGTCTTGTGTTCTCATAAAATGAAAATACGTAAAGTTTCCATAGTATATTGAGTTTTTCTTAGAGGTTTGAAAAATTATGGTTAATATAAAGAAGTTGAAAAACAAAGGGCTTATAACAAATAGAGGACAAAAAGAAGCAACCTTTGAGAGACTCCAAATTCTTTCCAATGTTACCACATTTGTTTAAAAAATATTCTTCTTTCATAAGTTACACTTTGTAGTACAATCTCAAGGTTCCAGAAATTAACAATTATATATTTTATAATAACATCTCTAAATTTTTATTTCATGAAGGGCACAAAAAGGACAAAGCGTTTGTGGTGGCGAGGCTTTGTTCGCGTATTGTTAGAACATGGATATTTAAAAGATCCAGTAAGATTTTATAACTTTGTACAGTTGAATACAAATTTCATTAATAGTGCTCTCAATGAGTATAAAGCACCATAGTATTCAAGAAATCAACTTTAAAATAAATATGAATAAAGTCCAAAAGAACTCATGTATTGTGGTTGCTATATTAATTTCAAACCTATCAAAATTTAGCATACTAATTAAGAATTTATGATTTGATAATCCAAACTTACAACACATGAAAATTTGGCTTAATACCTACAACTCAACATAAATAAATACACTATTAAATCAAATTTTTAATATTTACGTTTCAATATTGGTGGGATAGACTACAAGGCACGAAATTGCAACTGAAACCAAACATTCGGTAGGTCTTTTAAATTTAGAATAAACTCATCAAATAATAATTTTAAAGATACGATTTCTTGTTGGAACTAAAAATGGGTTTTTCTTAAATTGTATACATATATGCAATATTGAAACTTACGAATGACATGACATAGTTTGAGTATAATGAAACTTTGACAATGAATACAATTTTCAGAGAACAACACCATACATGAAATATTTGATGCCAACACACAAAGGTTTACATCTTTTGAAAAGTTCAAAAAGACATGCATTGAAATTTCACCCACAAGGAGATATGATTACAGCTATGGCACCAGGCTCACCAGAAAAATAAAGTAAAAACTACAATAGAAAATCAATTCAGTAGGTACAACTATGTTTGCTACTAGGGTGAAAACTTATAATTTATAATTGTGTTAAGGAAGTTTTGCACTTAATTCCTAAGCGCTCAAATGACCATTTCTTGGATGCTGCTCGTATTTCACGAGTTGCCTGAGATGATTATTTTATTTTATTTTAAATTTAAAATATCTCTAAATAAGAAATCAAGTCTATTTTCCAACCCAACTTGAATTATGTCAATCCAAGTTAAACTCCATCTTCAAGAAATTTTCAAAGACAAACACTTCAATATTTGCTAGTGCTATAAAATTTACTATTTTGGGAAACTAATGATGTTCTCTCTTTTGAAAAGACTACATTTTTGAAGTTTACAATAGAATGTCTGTTTTTAACCAATCATACCAAATTTTAAAATCTATGAATAATTTTTTTAGTTTTGGTGAATATTAAATGGTAAATGCTTCTAAATTCATTAAATGAAAATCTAATTTTTTTTTTTGAATATTTGATCATATGGATAATTACTGAACATCATGATCCTTATTTTCTCTTTTGAAGCAAACTTCATCAAAGTTACATAAATACCATTTTATAATGCATATAAGTTTTGCCATTACCCCTTGGGCATTTAGGGGCTAACATTCATTTGATACAAATTTCCAAATTTATTTGACAAAATTAAAGTAGCTACAAAAGAATGAATGTTGTTAATCTCAAAAATCTACATTATTCATGTCAAAAGTGTCAATCCAAACCAATTTTAGAAAGGAAACATAAAAGAAAAACTTCATTTTTAAAAGTACCGGCAAGTAGAACATAACTTGTAAGCTTGATGCGCAAAAAATCTTGTGAAGATAGTTAAAGTTCAAATTTTAATCAAAATTAGGAGGAATTTTGGGCTTTTTTCCTAAAATTCATTGAAATCGTTGTAGATCCAATTATTGCTATTGTATGTGGAGAACAATCTTTTTTTTTTTTGTTGAAAAGTAGTCATTAAAATATGTTTTTAAATTGCGATTTACATCAATGATTGGAAGTACAAAGTAGCCTTATTTTTACCATCACCACTTCATATGTTTGGATAATTTAAAGTAGCCTTGACTTTTTAACTCATTTAAGACAACGGGGAAAATCTTAAAAATTACAAAAATATAATGCTGATGGAAGAATGTTCATAAAATTATCTAAAAATAAGATTTATCATGATTCACAAATCATATCCATATGGTTGAATTGAATCCGTCATTGCACTCATCATTTTATCTTAACCTTTAAAGGACCGTTGGTTCTTTTGGGGGACAAATGGGATTTTGGGCATGTACCTATGACTAAACTACTTTGTGTGATTTTTTGAAATTTTTACGGAAAATGGGGAATCCCAAGACCTATGTGAGCATCTACATTTTTTTTCATTTTGACATTTATTGAAGAAGTTAAAAATGAAACTCTAGAAAACAACGCTCTGAGGGTAGCACAAAAACTTTTTTTAAATTGCATTTTTTCTAAAAAAATTATGAAATAGGTTCTTTAGACTTATATGTATGTAGGGAGTTTTGAATCATTCAATTTTGATAAATGAGATGAAAGTTATAAAAAAAATTAGTTTGCGGGTAGGTATGCTTTTGAGAGAAACTGTACCTACCTGCAAACTAAAATTTCTTATAACTTTCATCTCATTTATCAAAATTGAATGATGCAAAGCTCCCTACGTACATGTAAGTCTAAAGAACCTATTTCATAATTTTTTTTAGAAAAAATGCAATTTAAAAAATGTTTTTTTGCTGCTCGTCGAGCGTCGTTTTCTAGAGTTTCATTTTTAACTTCTTCAATAAATGTCAAAATGAAGAAAAATGTAGATGCTCACTTAGGTCTTGGAATTCCCCATCTTCCATAAAAATTTCAAAAAATCACGCAAAATAGTTTAGCCATAGGTACATGCCCAAAATCCCATTTGTCCCCCAAAGGGACAACGGTCCTTTAGGGGTTAATAGATTTTATCTAAAATAATCTTAAATTCTTTGTAAAGTTGATCATGAAATGACTAATGACTTTCAAATAATTGGTTTTTGTATTCATAATGTGAGGATCTAATTTTGGTGATTCTTAAAGATTTTTTTAGTTATTATTGTTTAAACAAATTTGTGTAATTTGTTTGAATTGATTTTTTTTTGTTTTTATAAATAAGTAAAATCTGTACTCTTTGTGCCATGGAATTATTTCATTAAAATGTTTAAGATCCATGCTAAACATATACAAGAAATCTAACACAAGAATCTAGCAAAACTTGGATGGATGAAAACTCATGTTTTTGTATATATGTGCTCTATCTACATATGTCTAGAATTCAAGCTTGCACTTGTGATCTATAAAGATGAACAAGGTTAACATATAAGAAAGTGCATTGCATGGTTTTGGATTGAGCACTACCTCTTTGTCTTTTAATATTAAAAAAATCATCTATCAAATTTTACAAAGAAAATTTCTCTTATCAAATTCCATTTGAGCAACATAAATCTAAAATATGTCTTTCTACTACTATTCTATGTAATGAAGACTAAAAGGACATCACTTTCAAAAATATGTCTTTTGTAATTTAGAAGCAATTTCAAGAAATGAGTTTTACACATTAAGCTTTTAACAATTGTAAGAAAATGATATTCTCCATAAGTGTCCATTCAAGTACAATTTGGTGCAACTAATTTTACATTCACATTGTCTACTTTTAGGGTATAAAAGATTTTAGGTCCACTTCTTTTCTTTTCAAAAGTAGTAATTTTGCTTTTTATTATTCAATTTCTTGAATTTGGTGCTCTTCTTGTGCCAAAGAATGTGTAACATATATGTTTTTGCATCATTCTCTCTATAACCCAATGCCTCGATGCCCTTCCTCCTACAAACAAAACCGTCATCACCTTAGAAAACCAACTAGTATGCCTTCATCTACCAATTTAATGACACACATTCCTTACTAAAACAATAATCATAGCTACCGACTTCAAAACATTTGTTTTCCAGCAAATGATCTCTAAGAAAAACCACTATCAAAAAAAAATTCAGCCAATAAAATTGATCAAATCACTAGTTGATATTTAAAAGAAAATGACGTACAACAAAAAGATTAAATGCACCAAATTTTATCTAATAAGATAATCAAAAATTGGTGTATATTTTAATTCTCCAAATTCCTCTCATGGCTGACTTTTGTCCGTTCTCCAAAGAAGTAGAAAATAAACTAGCTATGGTAACAGACTAGTTAGAAATATCCAAAGGGCAGATACCTAGAGCTGGATAGGAAGTACACATTCTTGCCTTCATTGAGCCTTAGATATCGTGTAGATCCAATTCCTGTCAAGGATGCATCAAAAAAAAATGAACACATTAGGTTTCAAATAAACAATTATGTGGCATTAGTAGATTCTGGGAGTAGATTCAATGCAAATTTTGAGTTGCAAATAATAGTTCAACGTGCAAATCATTTTTATGGAAATCAAACCAACAAAATGTTGAAGTTAGGGTGAACTTCCATGCTCTCCCAGAACATTGTTGCTTTTGAGTTTTATAATTTTAGGGCTAACAGGGAAAGTTTGTTATAATCCTTGAACAAGAGGTTGGTCATTGTGGCAAAAAGCGGGCTGTTGTAAACATGAAAACTGCCTATTTCAATGGCGTAGCAAAGTGTCCACTCAATATGATATTATTGTTAAAAGTTGCATAAGCCAACATTGCATACCACCCTCATGAAAATTGTAAAAGGGTAACATGGGGCCTAGC
The DNA here is from genome assembly GCA_963920765.1 of Ulota crispa. NCBI lineage: Eukaryota > Viridiplantae > Streptophyta > Bryopsida > Orthotrichales > Orthotrichaceae > Ulota > Ulota crispa. The sequence continues at coordinate 7,773,308 of OY987249.1, read as the reverse complement.
AGCATCTCAGTGAATCTTCTCACACTTTGGGATACTTAAAAATGTGAGTGCATTTAATGGGGCTATTTTTTGCCTTCTATGATGAATCATATCTCCATGATCACTTACAAAAATAATCAATGAAACATGGTTTTTTGTTTTTTGTCATCCACCAAATAAAAAACGTCAATGTTTAACCCTTGAACATCAATGTGGATGTTTTTTGTACGATGGATGACAAAATGACAATATGCTAGATGTGAAAAAGCCAAATTTCATCAATTTTTTTAGAAAGTAGTTATGAAGACACGATTCATCATGAAAGGCAAAAAATAACCTCATTAAATGCACAAATTTGTTTAGGTACCCCAAATTGTGAGAAGATTCACAAAAAACGGTGTTAGGTCTATGGCTTATGCAACTTTTGACTATAGTATTAGCCATGTGAGCACTTTATGATACCACTATAGCGCCATTGTAATGAGCAGCCATGGTGACTTTCATGTCGTTTAAGGGTGAAACCACTTGGATGTGTTCCTATACATGTACTTGACGGTTCCAATCTTGACCCTCCCAAACTAGCTCTTAAGCTGACATGTGGCAAGATTTGCTTGTGCAAGTGGCATTCAGTGCTCCACTTTGGATTCAAGAGTGTGTGGAGAACACCCTAAATGTAGAGTGCAACATTGGGGACCGCTCAAATATGGAGTAGGTTACCTTAGGGCTTCTCTAGCCTTGCACTAGCAAAGTCTGACACACGCCAAGCACAGATGAGAAATGCTTAGGGCCCCTCAAAATTATCTCATGGCACTCCATTCTAGCGAGTCAAAGCAGTGACCCTTCAAAACACTATTCCTCTTAAGTTTAGTGAGCTTTATCCTATATTTGCTTTGGTGAATGGTCAAATGACTGTATATGGGGCACGCTTGAAGTGCAAGAGCCATGTTTGAAATGCATGAGGGCATCTCCACCGGTGGCTCAAACATGCTCAAAATGGATGAAAAGTGTTGAGGCCCATCTCAAAACCCTCTCAAGATACTAATTCTTGCCACATCTAGCAAGGGCCCTTCAAGCCACTATTCATTCATTATTCACCCTAAGTTTACTGAGCTTCATCTCTCGATCTACTTTCCTTGATAAGTGTTCAACTGCTTACTTATGGGGCATGTTGGAATGTAAGGCCTGGTTCAAACTAGGAACTGGCCAGGAAACTGAAACGGGCAGTGTGTCCAATGTTTTGCCTAATAGAAGCTTTTCCTTATAATTGTGTGTCATCCAAGAGTGCCTCTGTCAGACAAGTTTGGTACCACCCTTGGAGCAAGCCCCACAACTTCACTATCTTGGCCACTAACGTGGCTATATTAATTGATGAAGATGGATGTAAAAGTATCGGACAACCCTTTAGTTTGAACCATGCAGTGGTCCAACCCCAAATTTCAACCAATCACGTCCAAATTTTTTTGGCCGGTCGCTAGTTTGAATCGGATCTAAGGCCGTCTTTTTTGAAGAGCATGGGTGGAGATCATGGGACTTGAGGATTGACCAAAACATATGGAAAACTTTGAAAGAACCTGAACTAGTATAGATGCTCTAAGATTCTCCCAAGGTAGAAGGCTCGAAAACCATCCAGGCTCTAAAATCACTCACCCTCCAAAATTTTCTCATTCTGTACATGTATTTTTTCATAGATTTCCAAAATGTACAAGTGGTGTACATTTGAGGAGGTGAGCGGTTATAATGCCCTATGCCACTTCAACTTCAAAATTTCATAACTAATTCTACAAAACATCAAAAAAATGAAACAACTTGGGTTAGATGTCAATTCTTCTGGTCTTTCCAGGAAATTTTACTGAAAACCAAAATTCAGTTTCGGCCCTTAGATGGTCGATATATGAGCCTCCTACCTTACCTTACGATCCGCAACAGCACTGTCTTCGAGGCCTCCGCTTCTTGTTCTGAATACAAATAAGACCGTCATCATCAGAGCCTCCATCATCAGTGTCACTGTCATGAGCAGCACGAATCCTCCTCCGCTCAAGCACAGGAACGATTTCCGTCACAAGCCTCTGAAACGCCTCGCACACATTCGTCAACTCCAAAGCCGACGTTTCTGTGAAGAAAATGCCTTCTCTCTCTGCTAACGCTTGTGCCTCGTCCATCGACACACATCGCAAGTGTTGCATGTCCACCTTGTTTCCCACCAGCATGATCACCACCTCGGAGTCGACGGATTTCCTCACCGCCTCCACCCACTTGTCCACCCGGTCGAAGGAGTTCCGCATTGTCACGTCGTACACCACCACGGCTCCTAATGCTCCTCGGTAGAACTGACAAATGTCGTCGTCCGGCGTGCACCCCCCTCCTCTGTCCCAAATGTCGGCATTGATGGTCTCCCCGTTCACCTGACAAAATGGCAACAAAAAATAAACTCTGTGAAATTAGGGTTTTGCAAAAACAAGTGCTCACAAAATTCACACTCTAATTAAGTGTTTTTTAACACTTAACCCCTAAACGTCGAAGGGGACAAAAAATGTCCTCTGCCTCTGGAAAAAAGAGTTTGTGATTCAAAAAAAATTCGTTTTTCACCTGATTTTTTTGCATCTGATTTTTTTCAGAAGTGATCATAAACACTTGGTCCATCACGGATGGCAAAAAAGTATACCATGCGATGTATTCATATTTTTAGGCAACCTAAATTGTGAGAAGATTGAGAGTCATAGTGTTAGGTCCCAAGCTGCCCATCTTGCACTTTTCATGAGGGCGCCATGCACTGTTGACTTTTGCAACTTTAAGAAACAAAATTTTAATGGGTGGGCACCTGTCATAAAGGCTACGCACGGCCACCCATCCGATGTTCAAGGGTTAAACGTCGACGAGGACAAAAATTGTCCTTTGGCCTCCAAAAGACACTTTGCATTGTAGAGAAAAGTAGTTTCTCACCTGAATTTTTTGTAGAAGTGATCATAGATAAGGTAGGTGCACTCATAAGCATGGAAATAAGGGTTTTGTAGTAGGTAAAACAATTGATTAACTTTGAAAAAAAATACTATAAGTAAGGAAGTGGAAACCAAAAATATTGGCATCAATTTCAAGGTTCCAACTACAAGCATCCATTCACAAAGATTTTTCAAAGTCCAAAATCACTGAAATTGTAAGAACCATGTGTAAGAGATGCTAAAAACAAGGCTTGTTGGTTCTTAAATAGTGAGATGGGTACTCAAAACCGTCATGCCGGTCACCCACAACCATCACTTTGTCACCCACGACTATCACATGGAAAGCAAAAAATAACCTCAGCTAAGGCATTCATATTTTTTGATAACCCAAATAGTGAGAAGTTTCAGAGCCACGGTGTTAGGTCCCATGCTACTCTTTTTGCAATTTTCATGAGGGCACCAATTGCACCATGAACTATTGACTTTTGCGACTTTAAGAAACAATATTTTCATGGTGGGCACCTGCCACAACATTGTAGATACCACTGTAGAGGGCAGGCATGGCCACCCATTTGGAGTTCAAGGGTTAAAAGAAGGGACCATTTCATGAAAAATGGGTCATTGAAAATTGGGCGACATTAGTTTGTGAGCGTAAGACGGTGAGCCCATGAGTGGTGAGCCAAGACTATGTGAGCGGTAACCCAAATTTGAGCTCAGAATCAATGGAAAAACTTAACCCCTAAGTGCCTCAGGCACCAAATTCTAGTGTAAAAACCATTAGAATTTGATACCTTAGGCATGTAAGGGTTAAAAAGCAAGTTTTTCAAGAGATGAACGTTTATAATGCACAATTATTAGGCCCTATGTACATGTGTATGGGTGAAATTCAACATTTTTGACAAAATATCTAGGCTCATGGCTCATGGAACTCCGCTTACTATTTAGCATTCTACTTTGAAAATTTGATTATGAAAAAAATGGAACCCATGTTTAATAGGTATTGTTTTATGTCTTCCTCATAGGTAGTTTAAAGAAGTGAAAAAAATGCAATAATTGGAAACAAAATTTTCTTGACTCCGTTTTTTCTTGGAGTTTCCCTTTTTTTTCTTTCAAATTTCAGTTTATAAACTAATTTGGCCCTTGTAAATTCACTTCTCATGTAATGGCCACAACTAAGGCCAAACTAAAGTTGAAAATTTTGTTAATTTAAAGCAACAGGAAGTTTGTTTGATAGGGCCACTTCATGTTTGGAAAAAACATATTTTCAAAAACCCATATTAGAAAAAAAATGTGGCTTGACTAGTTTGCAAATGTCTACAACAACCATAATTGAGTCATTGTATAGTCATTGTGAACATTTGCAATTATTGTGGACAAATTGTTCAAGCTAGACACATTTTTTTCTAGTGGTGCAAGATATTTGAATAACCCTAGATTACCATGACGCTATACAATCTCAATTTTCTTTTGTAATTAAAATATGGTTAAAGAAGGCGTCAAACATGGTCCCTAGAATTGTTGTTGTTAAATCTTCTTTGCCTAGCATTTTTGAATTAATAATTTGTTTTCTTCATTACTTTTTAAACAATAAAAACATTCACTACAACAAGATGAGCATTTTATGACTCTGAGTTATGATTGTTATGAGTCATCCATAATTCTGAATGACTCACAACAGTCATAACTTAAAGTCATAAAATGCCCATTTTGTTGTAGTGATTTGGGATGTAGTGATTTGGGATGTAGTGATTGCAATGACTGTATGATTGATATACATATTAAGTTCACCCTAGTTTAAACATGCTTTGTATCTTTACATCCCAATATACATCCCAATATTGTTAGTAAGAATATATTTCCATTATAAAACCTCAATTTTAACAAAACAATTACTTGCAAATTAATAGAATTAGCACTTGTTTTCTTGACTAATTATTGTCATAAATTAGAAATACAAGACAAATTCTAAGTTACAAAAGGAAAGACTTTGATATGGCATGTAGAGCACTTAATAAAAGTTTTTGAATCATTCTTGATCCATTGACTATCTACAAAAAAAATGGAAGGAAAAAGCAAACATTTCAAAAGTTACTCATTTTCTTTAATGTTGCATTTTTCAAATTCAACAAAAAATAGGACAAACCTACAAATCTCTTTCAAAGTTTTTTATACATTGATCCCCTATTAAAAGAGTAAAACTATTTGTTATCCTCAACAAGAGATTTACTTGCAATTTTTATAGCATTCCTTACAATACTATACATTCTACAATTCTAGATGTATTTCATTCCTTTCAATAAGTTATTTTTATCCAAATGAATTAGCACAATATACAAAACATATGTGCAATTGCAACATTGACAACAAAAACCAACATTCAAATCAATTTCACTACCAATCCATTGAACGCAACAACATGTGTACAATACTTGAATGAGATGGGAACGGTGATACGCTTTAGTTGTGGATATATGCCTTGGCTCAAACTTGTACATTGGACTAGCCAATAAGCAAGTGAGAATACTTGTTTTTCCAACTCCAAAGTCTCCTAAGAGCACAATCTTGAAAACCCCCACCATCTTTGTCTCTCATCAATGCCCTATATTTATTTGCAATGTCATTTAGAATCCAAAAAAAACACCAAGTTTTGTTTAGTGCATTATAAAAGTAACAAAGTATCAAAAACTCAATACAACCACCACACAAATCTATACTCAAAACTTCCAAAGATAATTTGTGCTACAAACCTTTAACCAATAATCACTAAATAAGCGCCTCACTTAATAATAGACAATGAGGATGTTATAAGTCACCACAATGCAAACAAAAAAGTTCACATCATATTTTAGCAATACAACAAGTGTAAACAACATCCTCTAAATTCATTTATTTCCCTATTTGTACCTTCAACTTTGAAACTTTCCTTGTGATGTCTTTGTATGAAAGCAATTTGAAATTGGTTGTGTTCCATCTACATTTCATCTTTCCCTTTTTCCTCTTGCTCTTCTTCAAGAGTAAGAGATTGCAATGTTTCATCAAAATATCATTTGATTAACCTTCCAGTGCTTTTCAATTAATCATAACCAATTAGGCGCAATTATAATCATTCAAATTTAGACTGAAGTTCATAATCGCAATGTGAATTTTTAAGTATTATCTTCAATATCCGAAGTGCAAACTCAAATGCACAATTGACAACTGAATCCTCCGAACGATGTTATGAAACTTACACCTGCAACTTAAAATTTAATAATTCAACTGAAAATTTGTCAAATCAGTTTTAAATTGACGATCCAGTTTACAGAATTTTGCAAGCATACAAATTGAACGTAAAATAATTCATTAAATTTTCAAAAAATGATTTTGAATTTTATTTCAATAGTGTTTGTGGGTGTTTTATGCAGAAACGTTCTGAATATTATCAACTTTTGTGCATGTGTACATTCAATTTATATTCAGGTCAAGGAGATTACACGGTTTTATTCATAAAAGTTTTAGATATTGAGGTCGTGTATTATATTTAAGTTTATACCATCAATGTTTTGGTTTCAGTGCATGTGTAAATTCAACAATAACTGTAATAGATTTGCACTACCAAATCTCAAACAACAAAGGGGAACTATAACTAACACTGCTACCATCATGGCGGTTAGTAAGATTCATGGGCTGAAGGATTACCATCAAAGAATAAATATATACTAATATATTTTGGAGCCAAACTGAGCACTGACAAAAAAAAAATTGTATTAAACAAATTAATTTTGAACATTTTCATCAATTTGTAGGATCATTTACATGTGGCATTTGTTACTTTTACCACCTTTTTGTGATTACAGCGTTATGTTTGATTCACTTTTCCTACATACTTGCTAGGAAAAGAAAAACATGTCCTAAATGATGACTATTCCAAAATAATCATAATTGAGTCATCTCATAGTCATTATGAACTTTTGCAGCCATTGTGAAATAGTTGTTTAAAATAGTTTGTTCCTTGTATTGGCATTTGAAATACATACATTAGTAATTCATTGGCTCCCTCCATCTTTTTTGTGATTTCCTTTTCAAAATTTGAAAATCTTGGAGATCTAGCAATTGCAAATTTGCAAAATTTGTAATTTCACAAACTCATAAGTTTTGATAGCATTAGTTCATATTTTTAAAATTGATAATCTTAAAACTGTGAATGTTTGTATAGACTAAAAAGAACACAGCATTATTAACTCTGTTACACCTCAAAGGCAGTACTTTATAAAATTATTAAAAGATTTTGAGAATCATTAAGAAAAAAATTAGGAAACACCATTAACTATATCTGCTAATACAATAGCTTTTGTTTGCATTAAGTTTTATCCCTTTGTTATAAAAATACAAAAAGAAGGGGAATCCTCAAAGTTGCTTTACTCTAAGAATTGATGCCATTTAAATTTGGGGCCAATTAAACTTAGATTCTAGCCCAAATGTTTATAAGCAACCCAAAGCAATGTCACAACTAGAGTATATGCATAATGGGCTCAATTCCCTTGTGTAAAAGATCTTGAGGACAAAAAGTTAAGGCCATATGTAAAAGACTTGCAAATTTTTAAAAAGGAAAGAAGGAACAAAAAATAACTGTCAAGATTTCTATTTCATCATATGATATTAACTTTTATTCCAAAATTGATTTTTCAATGAATTTTGTCAATGCCTCCACACCATAAATTGGCCTTTAGAATCTTATCTCTTGAGCATCGAAATGTTTTCCAAAGTTTATCACCTAATGTGAAGTAGTCCTAAAACACATTTTCCTAGAAAGCATTATAATTTTAGTATGGATTTGTTATTCTTCAACCCTAAATGGCATCTTCAAACCTTACAATGGAACCTCTATTAACCCAATGAACTAAAAGCAAACTTTCATGTGAGACCCAAAACTAAAAGAACTGAAAAATTACTAACTAACTTATACTACAAAATAGTGTATTGTTTTGAGTTTTACAATTCTTTACCAACATGGAAAATAACTCTTGATTTAGCATTGAAGGTAGAAGCACCTTATATGGACTCTTTTGTGAAACCAATTTAGGAGGATGGTGCATTGAGATTTTGAAACCAAATTTTGGTTAGCAAATGGGCACATATGCACAAAAAATTGCCCTCATATCATTTTATAGTTTTATGAATAAAATAAGAATTTTTGGAAACGAAGTTGTAGATACACCTATTGTGGCCCCTAGACCTGTTGTAAATTAGTCATTGAACCTTGGGAAAACAAACAAGGAGAAGACCAAATGAGTGAGCATGAGAGTCTAATAACAAAATCACTTTAATGCTTAAAATGGTCATTGCGACTCTTGTCACATTTGCGTGCAACAAGGGTTTGATTTGCACACAACAAGGGTTTGATTTACATGCAACTAGGGTATGCAACTAGTGTTTGCTTTGCACACAACAAAGGTTTGATTTAAGGTATGTACACCCATAAGTGTCAAACTAAGGGTTTTGAACATGATGAGTATCAATAAACAACTAGCAAATTATAGGATCCTATTAGGAACAAAAAAATAATGTGTTTGCACTTTTGAATGTATTATTTGGATATTGTGAGAATAAGTTGTGAACTTTTAAAGAGCAAACTGTCATTGCACCCATAACCACTTTCAAGATTTCATGTCCACATATAATACATCCTTGTCATTACGTATATCCATTTCCACAAATTTTCCAAAATTTCAGAGGTGACGGTTATGGGGACACTAACGCTTATTGGTGTACATACCTTACATGCACCTACGGTTTGCCTTGGGGGGAATAATAGGGTCCGAAAAGGGTTCGTGTCCATATACAGTAAGTGCTTCAGTACCTTTTTAGGGGCCAAATATGTCAACTCCCGCTCCGACTAAACTTAACATTCTTGTTTCGGTCCGCCTGAGCCCGCGTGTGCCCACCCGAGCCTTCACGCCCGTTCCACGTCAGAACACAGAGAAAGACAGTTCCTTCCAGAATATCGAAGTCTAAAATTTGAATTCCGAGTGGAACTGTCCTCCGTCTCCGCATCAAGCCTCCCATGGAAAGCATCTCCCGTCTTCCCGACGATTCTCACGAAACACGGCTTCACTTCGCTTTTGAGGCGCCGATCTGTGAAGTCAGCCATCTTGTCAGCAGGATTGAATCACTATCAGATCGCCGAAGCATTTGCGGTCTTAGTTTTGAACCTTTGTCATTGTTCGGTAAGTGGCTCTGTTCCCTGGTAAGCTTAGTCATGTTGCTAGGGTTACATTCTGTTGCTTCTTTGATTGGTATTTAGTTCGCTTTGTTGTTCGTCATGGCTTCTTCTTTGCTGCCGTTTAGACCTGAGTGTGTTTCGAGTACAGGTGCTGAGTGATGTTTTCTGGTACTCGTTTTGGTGTTTTTGGAGCTTGAGCTGTACTGTGGAGGTCTACATTGGTGGATCTACGTGGTGCTAGTTGTAATGTGGAGTACTTGCTGTAATTTTTTTGGTGAGAATAGTCGGGTATTGTCCGCAGGTGAGAGAGCGACCAAAGAAGAGGATACCGACGAAGATGGAAAATGGCGGACGACGAGGACGATTATCAGTTCAATGTGGTGTTGATAGGAGGTTTTAGCGTCGAGCTTTGTATGGAGTCTACTTCTACCGACTGTGTGGAGTTCGCTACTCGGTTTATTCAGGTATTGTGCACCCGCTGTTGTGCTTCTTGTTGAAATCGATGCATTGCGAAGAGTGGCAAATATGTGCAGTTTCTGTGTAACGAGCATGCCGTGTTCAGCGGAATGCAATAGTCATGTTGTTCAAATCCTAATGGAAGGTGTGTAATAGCGAATAACTGTAGACTTTTAGTGAAGAGAAAACAGAATGTTTATGATGAACAATAGTGTCACAATTTAGAATTAACTCCATGGCTGCTCCTTCAGCCTTTGTAGCTTGCATATTTATAATTTGCGGACTTGTGATTTTGAAAACTTATAGTCTTCAAATTTGTATATGTACTTAGTTTAGTTCTGACTTTTGTTCCATGTTTAATTTTAATCTTTGGTTTGATATTTTATTAATTTGCAATTTATCTTGTATGCGAGTTAGTCTTTTTTTATGTGCTGATTTATTTGTTTCGTTTTGATTTTGTTGTTTGTGTGTCATTGTGGCCATTTATCTATTGCTACCTCTTTGTCTATGTTATTAACTTTGTACCTTTTTAATTGAAAGGTGTGATTTCTTTCGATGAACGTAAAACGTTACCCTTCTTACGCATTGTACGGTAAACATTTTAGATAGTAAAGTAGATGCTTTAGGATAGTGTTTTGGTTAAATCACGTGTTGTGTATCCAAAGTAATGCGTGAATCCATATTTATTCTATGAGCAAATTGATGAAATCAAGTTGATATCAATTTTGTGCAAAGGTACTGGTATAAGAAGTAATATGCAAAGAGTTCAGAAAAGAATATGAACATTTGATTTTTAAACAATGAAGTTTGGGGTGTCTGGTGAAAAGCCTAGCTAAGCTAGGTTTAGCTAGTTCGTCTCTTACTGCCTAAGGATAAGAATTCAACACCTGATATCGAGAAAACCGCCTTTTGGTGGAGATGCTTTTCAGTTAATTTTAATATAATTTACATACGTCTAGATGAATCGTTGTCATGTATTAAATTGCGTTATATATATTTTGTATCTAACATAATCTAATTGTATCCAAATGGTTTATTTGTTTATTTGTGTAGTTAATTAAACGGTTATTATATTATTTATTGTAGCCATGTACAATTGAATTTATCTGACTTGCATAATATTTTATAACTCTAGACGCTCATCACCTTTACACTTGGTCATCTAATGAACACATGAAGAATACAGTCAAATGCCGTCTGAGAGCTTCCACGTGCCTTTGACCTCAAGGCCAACGAACCAAGTGGGCCTCAGCACTCTACAGTAACTCGCTTTGAACCACGCGGTCACTGACGCGACGTAAACCACGCGCCTCGAAGAACAACGTGTGGAACGGCGCTTCTGTAAACTGAGCGTCTCTAAACTTCCTCTTGCTTGTTGGCGTTCCTTTTAATTTGGATGCTGTGCTAGTTCGCTCTTGTTAGTCGGCCTCCATGACTCTCCAACAGCCTTAACGTACTCTCCTCAGCTACTTCGAACTTTCAAATGGCCGTCTCTGCTCTGTTTGATCTTTAGTTTCTTCATTGTTTTCTTTCCATTGCAAATATCGTGCTTTCTAAGAGTTGCACATGGATAAATATGGTTCATTTTCGTCTATGTTGTGCGCAGTACCATGATCTGATGGCTTTTTGAGCTCTCTAGCGTTCTGTGCTTCTTTCTTTGTTCGTTTTGCTTAGAAGGATTACGAAATCAGAGTTTGGACATTCTACGTTTCAAAGTGTGTGCATTGGTTCGAGCTCCCAGGAGCTCATCTGGCTTTGGGGTGATTGCGTACCGTGAAAGTTTTTAGTGTGTTTTCTTTCGGTGAGTGTTTGTTGTAATGGAGACGACAGAGATTTTTTGCGAGCTGGTTTGTGGCAGTTGGTCAGATTGGTCAGTGAGTTGTTTTGAATTTTAGTCCTTCAGACTTTTATGTCGTGTCTCTTTTTTTAGAAAATATGCAATAATTCGAATGGAAATGGTAGAATCAAGCTCCTCTCTATTACTCCATTAGGTTACTGACTATGAAAGACCCTTCTGTGTCTGACCGTGGTGTTGATTGGAACTTCTCAGAGCTCGGATTTGCAAATGCCGTGAACTGAGGAGCTGGCGAAGTGCACTATTTGGGGTGATTGGTAATCCGTGTAGAAGTCCTTTAGCTGTATAGTTTTAGTAGAGAGATTGGAAGAAACGAGCCTGTGCATTGATTGTTTCCATATTAGGGTTATGCCGGTCTTTTCGGGGTGATGCTATACCGGCAGTTTTTAGTTTCCTTCAAAACCCTGAGGATTCCACTGACGAAGAGCTCAGGCGTATCTTCTCCGTGCAATTTTAGAGCCATTCTTACTGCAGCGGTCAAGACGGTCGTTCCGTATGGGTGTTACAGCTTTAAAGGGCTGTGATATGTTGGTAGGGTAGGGGATTCCAGTCCATGAGGTTAATTTGAGATTATCAGGGGTTGGCGTTCCAGCATAGGAGACTTTGTTAATATTGCCACATGTCGATACAGAATTCGCGAATCTTTTGAAATTACAATATGATAATCCCGCGGGTACAGCGCAAAGTTTTGAACTATGGGGTGTCTCTCTAAAGTGTTCAAAGTACGTGACTTTGAGAAAAAGCCTTTTGACGAGGAGAAGAACAACCATGTGTCTTCTGGAGAGTATAGTAAGGGTGACAGTGGCACATACCCAAGTACGAGCTCAGTTCCAAACTCGGGAAGCTATGTTGTCTGTGATCCAAGGGATCCAAGCAACAACCAGGCTGAGGTAGATCTCGTTAAAGGTGGTGCGGATAACGACTGCCTTGGTACCATCCTCACACAGAGTGGTTCCGTACGGAAGCCAAACTCTCTTAAGGATTTCTCATACCAAGAGCTCAGACAAGCAACCAAGAACTTTGACAGGAAATTTCTCCTGGGGGAAGGCGGTTTTGGTCAAGTGTTCAAGGGAACTATCAGGCAGAAGCAGAAATTTGGCAGAGGTGAAGAGAAGATTGAAGTGGCTGTGAAACAGCTCAATGCCAGAAGTCAACAGGTACACTCAAAGACAGCATCAGTTTTTATGTGGCTTCATTGTTTGAGTCAGAAAATGACTGGTAAGGTAAACGATCTTGTTTGAGTCACCTTTTAGCATTTTAACCAGTATATGATCTTTGAAAGTGTGATATTTTAGAACCTGTACCGAGTTGCGAAGAGATGATTTTGAGTGCAAGATATCTAGTTTTTATCAATATGTATAAATTCCTTATGCAAATTTTCAAGGTGGTAGGTTCTCACTAGTTAAGTGATAGTGGAAAACTCTATTACCAGTCAAAAATTAGTGACCATTAACATTTAACCAAGTCATCTTTATTACTTGCTCTTTGGAGGCCAATCAAGTGTACTGGAAGAAACCAGTTCTTGTTGGGTAAGAGGGATCAGTCAATAAGAGACAATTTTAGGTCTCTATCTGTTTTTATATTGTCCACCTTAGGTCGTATGTTTTTTTAGTAATCTTAGTATTTTGCTACAAAAAATTGACTGCAATTCTGAAAGTAGAAATGGTCATCCTCTTTAGTGGTGTTCACATAATGACTCAGGCAGAGTTCTTTTTCATGTACCAAGCTGGGCTCAGAGTGACGCATGTCTAGCTGGTATTGCTATTCTAGCCCTACGGAGATGATATTGCTAGGTTTAGTAACCTGCTCTTTTGATACTTTATGTGAACCTATGCTACCTCTCTTCTCTTTCGACGTTTTGGTTGCACAGATGTGATCTATTCTTTTTTTATTACATATTTTTGCCCTCATTTTTGGCTACCGTACATCTTGCAGGGCCACAAAGAGTGGTTGGCAGAGGTTCACTTTTTGGGGCTGGTGGAATGCCCTCATCTAGTGAAGCTCATAGGGTACTGTGCAACTGATGACGATGAAAGAGGAATACAAAGGCTACTGGTTTACGAGTTCATGCAAAACAAGGGGCTTGACGATCATTTGTTCCAGCAAGGTCGTAATTGTCTTTCATGGGCGTCGAGGGTCAAGATTGTCTTGGGAGCAGCACGTGGTCTTGCCTACCTTCACAATGAATTGGAAATCCAAGTAAGTAAACAATCAAAATTTCTGGTTCAATAGCCAAATCATTAAACTTTTTCTTATTTTTATCTCCACAATGCTCTTTTGGAATGTAGTTGTAGTCGTATGTTGAGTCGATTAATCACAAGGTTTGAGGTGCGGTATTGATTGTGAAGTAGTTTCGAACATTTACTAGTAGATACTATATCCCATCGGTGCCGCTTCGCTCACGTGTGACCATTCCTGCATGTTTAGTACAGTCATTTAGTCCAGTTCCATCTGGTTTTATGCAGATTATTTTTCGTGACTTCAAGACCTCAAACGTATTATTGGATGGAGGTTTCGAACCGAAGCTGTCAGATTTTGGTCTCGCCAGACAAGGCCCTCAAGATGGCAACAGTCACGTTTCCACTGTGGTGAGGCATGTTTTATGTTTTCTTTATATCCTGCATCCGGTCAAGAGCTAATTTGGAGTTGAGATGCGGGTTGTGGTTTAGATGCCAAGGTAATTGTGTGCTCTCATAATTGAGTACTTGATTCTTGAAACTGTATGTAGTGGAAATCGTTGTCAAGATAAGGTTATAACTTGCATAGATGACGCAACAAATGCTTAAAGCTTAAACCAACATCATGTACCACTAGGGTTGAGATACTATGCTTATATCAATCCATTGCATTTATCACAACTTATGATGTATTTGAGCCAACAAGGGTAAAATCTACCTCAGAGTAGTAGCTTGTAACCTTACAATTTCAGATATTACTAGAGGAGCATGTAAACTTCTTCTCGTTCATGCTCAGTTTTTGCTACTTGGACTGTTGTAACTTGGATTAGTGCAAGTCAAGCTTGAACAATAAGGTAAAGCAAATCAAAAGTGAAAATTTTCACCAATGAAGGGGTAGGATTTCTTGCTTCATTCTTCGACCTGTGCAATCTAAACCTGTTTGTAATTGCTGATAGAGAGGAGTGATGTGTTGGTTGGAGCTATGGTCAAGAGGTTGCATATTGTTTTCAAAATTGTACGTTGTGGAGTAGTTGACATAATTTGATGACGGTTTTGGGCTATGTAGTTAGTGGGCACGGCAGGATATGCAGCGCCTGAGTATATACAAACGGGTCATCTCACGGTGAAGAGCGACGTGTGGAGCTTTGGTATAGTCATGCTGGAGGTTCTCACTGGAAGGAGAGTCATGGATAGAAACCGACCCAAAAACGAACAGAGGTTAGTAGAATGGGCGAAACCCTTCGTCGCCGATCATCACAAACTCTTTCAAATAATGGACCCCGCGTTAAACGGTAGATACCCTGTAAGGCCTGCGCACAAGTTTGCACAGCTGGCATATCAGTGCCTACAGAAGTTCCCCAAGCATAGGCTCAGCATGAGTGAGGTAGTGGAGAAGCTGAAGATTGTCCAGGAGAGAACTGAACAATGGCTGAACCCCGGCATGGCCTCTGACTTGTCACAGGAGTTCTCAAGATCCTCTAGAGATAGCCCTCGGGGCCAATCTCTCAGCTCCTTGTCGTCAGGTAGAATCTGTAAGGTGTCCAAGTTCAGCCCTAGAATACGAAACTCCGGTAGTAGTGCTGATTTTTCCGGGAAGATTTCGACTCTTTCTCTGGAAGGTCATCCGGGGGCGGAACCCAAGCCCTTGGACTCACCCATTGAGCAACCCACGCTTGTGCATGCTGTAGTTGAGGAACCCAAGCCCGTGGATACCACTGAGGACGTATCAAAGCTCAAGGATACATCAGTGCCTCTGAACACATCAATAGAGAACCCACGGATTCCGGATTTATCTGGGGAGCAACTAAAATCCGTGGACATGCCAGCAGAAGAACCTAAGCTTGTGGATACAGGAATGGAAGAAACGAATTCTGTTGATACAGCAGCGGATGCACCAACGGTAATGGGTTCAGTAGTAGAGGATCCTAAGCTTGTAGAAAATCTTAAGCTTGGGGATGCAGTAGTTCAGGGACCAAAGCTTGGGGATACTGTGGTTGGGGAACCAAAGCTTGGGGAGGCGATGGTTGAGAAACCAAAAGTTGTGGATGCAGTGCTTGACGGACCAAAGCTTAGGGAGGCGATGGTTGAGAAACCAATATTTGTGGATTCAGTGGTTGAAAAACCGAAGACTGTGGAGGATCATGCAATTGTGAAGAGGAGTTCATGGGGTTCTGATAGGCTTGCTAGGATGAGTCGGGACAGTGGCCGGTTTACATGGATTCCAAAGCTGTATGGTAGTCTAAGCTCATAAACCGTCTTGTTTTGTGACGATACCTCTTGGCAGTGACCAGACAAGGAGAACTCTAATCATATGTTGGTTGTTGTGACTATTTGAAGTTGTTTGACATTTTTTACTAAAGGAATTTGGTTTATACATTATTCTTAACTCGTTTTCCTGATGTTTGTAGACAGTAGGCTTGGGTGAAATTTTGGAATCCTTATCTTTGGAGTGCACTTGTCTGTGCGCAACGTACATTAGGTACCCTGACTGTCTCGTGGGTTTGTTGTGTACACTGGAAAAGTGTTTAGGGTTGGCCCACACTATCTTCTCTACATTTCACCTAAATAAATATTTACTGCTGCTACAGTCATTTCATAAAAAATTACTGCAACAAATAGTTTTTAAATGGCATGTTAATAATAATGAAACTAAGAAAAGACAAATTAGTAGCTTCCAAGTCATAAATCATGTGCAATTCAAATATTTAGGCTTGCTTCACACTATGACCGGCCAAGTGGAGAGGCCATGGGATTGAGTGGCCAAATTTTGGTGAGAGGCCAACAAAATGAGCTGAAAATAGGTATTAAACTATTAACACCATATTAGGTAAATTGGGGAAAAGAGTAATTTTTGGGACTTTTGAAGGTTTTAGGATCACCTAAAATTAAGTTGTTTTTCTTTTTGGTACACGTGTCGTCACTTGAGAGGAGAAATTTGCAAGGGAAAAAATCTTAGTGGTTGAGATTGAATCTTATACCTTCAAATCTGGTTTAAGGTGACTTCTCTGGATCCAAGTGACGTACAAATTGGGATCCCCTATTTTCCCAATTTACCTAATATGGTGTTTATTGTTTTTGACACCTTTAGCTGCCCTTAGTGTGAAGTCTCCAAAGGCCAAGTCCAAAGGCCAAACTCTTGGCAATGAGCTTCCACAACTCTCAACTTGAATGGCCATAGTGTGAAGCCTTCAAAGGCCAAGCCCAAAGTCCAAAGTCATAAATTTCATGGCCTCTCAACTTCAATGGCCATAGTGTGAAGCCTCCAAAGGCCAAGCCCAAAGTCCAAAGCCATAGCATTTATTAGACCTTCCAAATCCAATGGCCAAGATCTTGTGAGCTTTTGATTATTTTATGAAAACAATGTGACGGCATCTCAACCATAGTTTGGGTCTCCATTTTTGCTTGACCCAAACTATTGCCAAGAGGCCGTCAACCTTGGATGATAAAGTGCTGCCATGTAGACATTTGGAGGATGATGGCCTTTGGAGTTTGGCCTCTAATGTGAAGGGTTGAGTGGCCGGACTCTTGGTTTTGTGCAATCTAATTGGCGCAGACCGATGACCTCTAGACCTTTGGCCATAGTGTGAAGCCGCCCTTAGAGAGTTGCATGCACCTCCAAGTGGGCAAGTGATGAGTCATGAGTTAACTTACTAGAGTAAGGCAACCTAATTGTCAAGGTAACGAAAATGCAATATTTAGTGTTGGGACTGTTGGAAATTGGGTCTACCCAAAGAAAGTATAGCCTTTCTTTGTGTGGATCAATATTGAAGCTTAAATGTATAGGAAGATAAGAAATCTTGGAATTTTGGTTTTTTTGGATATTTTATTTGCCAAAAATGGAAATTATTAAAGATTTTGGGAGTCAGAAAGTGGTTTGAACCCATTACCAACCTCTAAACTCATGTAATTTTGATAATAATCAAACTACTTTTGCTCATTACTTCCTACTTCACTTTGGCATGTGGTATGATTTAAGTGGTCCTAATTTTGAAAAGGACAAAAGAATGCATTCTAATACACCCATCATTGTTGATATCAAAAATAGCGCACCCTGTTAACTCCTGAAGGACCGTTGTCCCTTTGGGGGACAGGTTGGACTTTGGGCATGTACCTATGGCTAAACTACTTTGTGTGATTTTTTTAAACTTTTATTAAAGGTGGGGAATTCAAAGATCTATGTGGGCATCTAATTTCTTCTTCATTCCGACATTTGACGAAGAAGTTATGCATGAATTTCAAAAAATTTGGGAGGACTGCCATCCGGGTAGCCCAAGAACTTCTTTAAAAATTAATTTTTTTAAAACTCAAATTTGAAATTGGTTCTTTAGATTTTTTTTATTCATGAGAAGCTTTGAATCATTCAATCTCAATCAATGACATGAAAGTTACAAGGAGTTTTTGTTTGCGGGCAGTTATGGAATCTCTACTCTAAAATAAACTTTGAAGTCCCTTATTTTACTCAATTTTCAATATTTTGGAAAAAAATCAAACCAAAGGAAGTAGATTGTTTATCACAACATTATCACCATTGGGATTTGCATTTTTCATTTCCATAATTAAATTCTTAACAATTTAGTGTTTTGACTCATTCTTTACTTCTTTTTACTTACTATTTTTCCCCATGTGTTGTATAGTTCCAATTGATTTGAGAATTCTCCCACACATACCTAACTTGATCTCCTACATGGAAAAAATAAAGCGCAACTTTGGGTAGAGCAATTTTTTTGTTATAAGAGTGGACAAAAGCTTCTGAAATTTTTGGGCAGCATTGAAAAAAACTTATTTTTTCACTTTAGATGTAAATATCTCACTCCTCTCCATTTGGAAGGAGCTACTTTTTTTCCCACAAGTACCTCTTCTAGTTTGGGCCAAGATCCTACGATTAGATTTCCCAAAAACAAAACATAAAATCCCTTTTTTCTAAACCTTCTAAAAGTGATAATTTCTAGTAATTTTGGCAGAAAAAAGGGCTTGGTCCTTTAGGGATTAATTGAGTATGGGGCCGGCAATATTGGCTATAGGTGCTTCCACCTTAGCTTTAAAAAGTCCAGTCTGTGTTTGCACGTTGAATCAACCAGGCCAACAAACAAAATCAAAAAGAAAAAAATGACTTAAAGAATTGGCTCTTGGTTAGGCTTCCTTCCTACGTATTGATTGTGGGCGCCCCTTAGCCAATGGACGGACCCAAAACAATGTGCTCAGGAAGATGCAACTAGTGTATTGTTAGTTGGTTAAAATGCAAAAAGCTAGCTAAACTTTGAAACTACAAAAAATCAGTAAAATTTTCAAAAAAAGTGGAGAGTTATAATACAAACATGGACAACATTTAGTGTAGGTTTAAGAAAAACTGGTTGAGAACAAAAATGAAATGCCAAAAGTTGGGAAATGCTAAAAAATGAGAAATGCTAAAAATGGAAAATGCCAAATATTTGCTACACTATATAGTGCATTTAGGTTGCTCCACACTAATTTTTGAAATTTTATACTATATGAATATTTACTCATATTACAATAATTTTCATTAATAATTATTACAACATAAACAGATTTTAACTGCTTGACAACAACAATAATGTTGCAAAAAACAAACTAACATCATTGAGGTCATAAACAATGCAAAACCCTAATATTTAAAAAGATGCATGCGCCTCCAAGTGATCATATGATGAGTGATGAGGTAACTTTCTAAGGTAACACAACCTAATTGTTGAGGCAACTTAAATGCAATGTTTATTGCAGTGAAGAATAATAACGTAGAATACCAAGTCAATATCAGGCATGATTTGATTGGACGCATCAAGAGGCCATGAGAAAGGATCCGCTATGTTTCCCTCACTTCGTCGATGGCTTGAACCTATCAAATCCAGTGACCCTTGCTGTATTATCTCCAGGCAAAAACACGGTGATTCATCCAGATAAGTTCACGTGCTTGCATTCCTGATAAATGACAAAAGCAAAGGAGATATTAAATTTTTGGTGTTGACAACAAAGAGAATTAAAAAAACCCAAGCATCACAAAGAGAAGCCAAAAACTCCCTGTAAAATAAAGCATACCGTGTGCGCAATACTAGGTCCGTTTTCTATTTCTTCAAAAGGTCATGGAAATGGATCAATAGCCGCTCGTCCACTTATTTCCAGTTTTGCTGCATAGGAGCTTTCAACATTTTGGACACCACCCTACACAACACAGCCATGATATAACTCAAATGCCTATATAGTGACCATCCTGAATACCTTGAATACAAAACTTCCGACTTCATTTATTCAAACTTTCTCCACAAATGAAAGGAAATTGCGATAAGATGCAAAGTCTAGCAATTAAATGCAGAGTTACAATTTTTTTTTGACGCAAATGATGTTTCCGTCTCTTGGGGGATTTTAACACTTTGAAGAAGATTGTAGTTTGTTGAAACTGTTCATCAACCCCTAAACGGCTTGAAAGCCCTTTGCGGCCGTATGTACGTTCGTATGTACATACATATTTGAGTTGTTTTGAGGCTTTTCCAAATTTTTTTTATGCACCCACCATCATACAGTCCTTCAATATGTATGGTTGTAATACTTAATTTCTAGCAGATTCAAATTTTTGAATATTGGTTGCAACCGTATTTGGTACCATATCTCCAGAGCCCAAGGGGCCTTCAGGGGTTAAGACGAACAATATGGATAGGGCAAAATAGAAATACAATTTTCTGGTCAGTATATTTAAGATGCAGTGATAGTACATCAAAAGACATATCCCAACAACTTGGCTTGACACTATGTCTAAAGTGTCTAGAGGTCATGAGAACGGGTCCTGAAACGTTGGCAAAGTTGCTAGTGGATGTGATGATGCAGAAACCCTTTGAAAGTCATCCTATCAAACTCAAAACGAAAATTATAGACAATATAAATAGTGGTCTTTATAAAATTGGCAATTACTTACATGTATTTTCTTCGTAAAAGAGGAGTAGACAATGCAAACATTTAAACTAACTTACTTGTGAGCGTCTCTCCACATCATACAAAGTCATGAACAATTGCAAATGATAGAAGGAATCTAGATCACAAACCAGATCATGAGATGCGAAGGGCTCTAGCAAATTGTTGTGTCTGCTATTCGCACCAAGTACCATAAAAAGACCATGTGGCAGCTTTGGTGGCTGAAATAAAATCAAAGCAGGTTTCATCGTACCATTGCCTGGAGCATAAAAGGGTAAAGAGAATGATGGTTGGAGGGCTAAATAGAATCAAAGAGAACAGAAGCTACAACATTGAGCCCAAAAATCGTCAATATGCCAACTGTTTAGGTTTGTCAAAAGCAAGGATTGATTCCTAGATACAACATTTCATAAGCTTCCATGTACTAAATAGAAAGAACAACCACACAAGCTGCAATGAAAATCACAATGGGCGGCAATCAACCACATAATGCGGCAAGCATAAAGATCCAAGACCTAGTGCTATTACGGTACCTCAATGGAGCTCATAATGTCAAAGTATTAAGTAAGATGGAGCTAAACAACTATTCACAACCCAAAAAATTGAAGTCCTAATCATGGTTTTCAAAATTACCAATAAAACCTCATGGGAGCTGTCTCCAGAGTCACTATCGGTATCTATAATTGTTGTGAAGGCTGACATGTCGCTTGTAAATCTCTCCATTGCCCTTACACTTGCTAACCTTATATCATAATGCTCTTGTCTTGGAAGTCCCAAACCGGCGCATCTATATTAGTCTTTGAAAGAACGCTCCCCTGCTTCGATTCAAATCCATGCATCAGTTAACCCACATGAGAGTAAATCACACAAAAATTTCAATCGAAAGTTTGAACGACAATGAATCTTTCAAAATTTAAGAGAGAGCGGCGACTTCTAAAAAGAGCATGAGCTTCCCATACTGTTTTGGTCTCTCTCGACCTCATTCCCAAAGAAGTATCCGAAACACAAAACTCTTGCTGTTTGCCATGGCAAGTACAACTAAGCTTAATAAGGCACGAAATGGCTTCTTCAACTATGGAATACCATCAGGAGTTCTTCTAAAAGTAAAAAGAGAATATAGCTCTAAAAGATTAGTCATTCAAAGAACAAGACGCAAAAGTCACATCCCCCAAATGATTTGAAGATACTCAAGTCGTACTCAGGAACTTGAGGGGCAGCAGATGAAATACTGTGTTTTGAATTTCTCAAGCATAGCATCGGAAGGAACATTGTCGTCCGACTGGGTTTTAATTAGCTGACATAGAAAACGGAAGGTGCATGACCCCAATTTGTGTCCCAACTGTTAACTGCTCTAGAACTCGAAGCACCCACATATTCCACCTCAGTCTCTTTTTCAACATGTTGCATTCCAGCATAAATTACTCCAAAAAAAAAAGGTGTCAGAAAACTTGGATAACGAGACAGCTAGGCTGGATATCAAAGCTACATCAGCAAATAAAATTGTCCAGAGCACTCGTGACAAATAATAACTAAAAAACAAGCATCACAAATAGAGAGTGGCAACTCCACATCTCCTCTCAACTAGGCCTACGACTCTAGAAGCATCTGGGAGGAGGCCCTGAAGCTTATATGTAACTCTTTAGGGCTAGAGTTTCATCTCAGATCTCACTTTTCCTACAATTTGTACGCTAGGTTCTGGCCAGAAATTGCCCCAGATAATCCAGCTCCTGGGTTACCTCATTTTTCACACACTACACCAAATAGTGCATTTAGGGTGCCCCATACTAACTTCTTAACATTTCACAATATTTAAATATTTATCAATATTACAGTAGCTTTTGTCAATAATTCTTGTGATACAAAATGGAAGAAGCAAACCAAAGTAGGCCCAACAACAAGCGCCAAAGTCAAGGAGCAAGAAAGTTAGAATTCTACACAAAACTAAGAATTTCTACACAAAACTAAGAATTATTGTATCATAAAGAGAGTTGCATGCCCCTCCAGATAGCCAGGAGTGAGTCATGAGATAATTTTGCCAAGATAAGACAACCTAATTGTTAAGGCAATGTAAATGCACTATTAGGTATAGGTGAAACACCTACACCCTTCACAGAAACTTTAGGTTTGCCACTATTCAGATGCCTGGAAGGTATTAACAGTAGCTGATTTATGGATGAGCGTTCTCATCCATCAAAACCTGGCTCAAGTTTCTTTCAAGATTGAAGGTCAGTCAATTGCTCATTAGAGTCTCTCAAGTCTCAAATATATCGGTTAGCGTAGGGCCAATAAACAGGCCTTCTTTGAAGATCAAGATCAGAATGTGCAAACGAAAGAAAGTGACATAGAAGATTCACCATCGTCGATATGCGTTTAAAATTTGATGCATGGGCAATCCTGTTAATGAGAATGCGATGCATTAACGTGAATCCGATGAGGCTAATCACGAGGATATCAATCGACAACATGCACACATACCGAGCAAAGCACAGACACATAATTATGTTCATGAGGCAAGCAAGCTATAACAAATTTCATTACAAATTATACGAGGCTTTATTCACAAGAGCAATATCGAGTACAATATTGTGATATGTCACCCGTTTCGAAACTAGCTAGAAACCTAATTCTTCGATCTTCCAGCACATACCATGCTCCTCTCCTACGACCATCACACTAATTGCAACTTTAACATCACAGTACCAACAGCGGATGCTTCTTCACATGCTCTCAGGATCACAGATGTCTCCCATTCCGTTTATCGAAGCAGACAGCCTAGTTCGCCATATCCTGAGTCGATCATCAATTACTTCAAGAAAGCGCGATCTGGCGAACTTGTGGCTTCGGTTTCTGCATTTTAGGAATAGTCACAGTCAGCACACCGTCCAGCACCTGCGCTTTCACTTCGTCCACATTCGAATTCTCCGGCAGCCGGAAGCGCCGCAAAAACGTCCCGCGCGCACGCTCCACGCGATGCCAAGTGTCGCCCTTCGCCACGTCCTCCTTCTTCCTCTCTCCGCCAATTTCCAAAGTCTTCCCATCCACCACCTGCACTTTCACTTCCTCCTTCGTCAGTCCAGGAAGATCAGCTTTGAACACATGCGCCTCCGGAGTCTCGCGCCAGTCGATCTGCGTGTTGGCCACCGCACGCGCATCCCGCGCGAACTGCCGCGACGGAGTGTTGTTCTCCAAAACCGAGAATCCTTCGAATGGATCCCAAACAGCACCGCTCGCCAGCGTGTCAATAATGTCGTGGCCTCCGCGACCGAACAGAGACAGCGCCATTGCAATCCAAAGTCTCAGCAACAATCAACCGATCCGACAAAGCCAAAGATCAACACTACAGCAACCTCGAAGCTCGCTGAAAATTATGCTCAAACGTATTCAAACAGCAACACCTGCGGCAATGCTAATTTGCTCAAAGGAAAGCTCAAACTGCAAATTATAGTGATTGTCAAAACGCTTTTGATGCGCAGAGGCAGAAACACTGTGATTCTTATGCTCGCGCTGGTCGAAGCTCAAGAAGCCCGGAACATTCGAGAGTTCTTGAGAGCTCAAGAAGCCTGGAACATTCGAGAATTCTTGAGAGCTCAGTGGAAGCGTCAGTCGTAATCCGGAAGAAGAAGACGGGACGACGTTCAAGAACGTTCCAGAAATTTCAGTCTGTTACTAACTTACTAGTTCCCGCCCCCGCAGATTGGTCCAAAACCGTCCAGGCCCGTCGCCGTGGATGACAGGAAGTATCAAATTCATCCGTCGCACTCTCGTCCAGACTCTATACTGAATATTGCGTTTAGGTTGCCCCATACTACTTTATCGACATTCTACACTATAAGAATATTTACTGCTGGTACAGTAAATTTCATCAAAAATCACTACAACAAATAATTTTTAAAAGTGCTTGGCAACAGCAATGAAGCTACAAAAAAACATACTAGCCGAATCCAAGTATTTAAGGAGTTGCATGCGCCTCCAAGTGATCATATTATGGGTTATGATCAGGTAACTTGTCAAGATAAGGCAACATAATTGTCAAGCCAACCTAAATGCAATATTTAGTCTACACTCCAAACATGTCATTCAATACTTTTAGTTGAGTTTCACAAAAAATATTCCTTAATGGCAGTGTATGGAAGGGGTACAAAATCCACAAAGTTTGGTTTTCCTTTCAATCAAAAAACTGTGGTTGTCAATAAAACAAAATCTTTGAATCCATTGTTGGGATTTTTTATTTTTCAAAATAATACTTGAATTTTGGCTTGAGTTTTTTTCAGTGTAGTATGAATTTCAAACACATGTTCACAATGCAAACCCATGTAGGGAATATTTCAAGTCTTTGTTGTCAATGAAAAGTTGTGGATATATATGGAATATGATTTAGAGCATGTTGACATCCATAATCCAACAAATGTCGATCACATGTGATCAAAGGGGCTTGAAAACTTTGGGCAGAGGCTAAAAAATATTTTTACTAACTTCCAATGATCATATCTCTGAATTTGTACAATCAAACCTCATGAAACTTTCACTATGCCTTCTTGCATAAATCTAATGCAAGATCCAATGATTAGATTTGTAGAAGAAATAAAAAAAACAATTGTTCTTAGGATCAAATATTTGAAAATGGATGTTTTGAGTCATTTTTGAGAAAAAAATGGGCTTGGGCATCTGGGCATTCCAATAAAATATATATGATTTGCAAAGAAACTCTACATGGGCTAAATTCTTTCATAATGTTGGCCAACATTTAGAAAGAAATTTTGAATTCACTAGCTAAAATCCAGAATCTCCTACTTTTGAGCTTGATCAAAATTTTAAGTGGTGGTTTCAAATTCAAATGATTCTTTTGCAATTTCAACCGGTTGACAAATCACTAAGTCCCTGTAAGTTACTCCCCAGACATTGATGCCGGCAATAGCAGTGCTCTCCCTCGTTTGGCTGAGCCATGATGATGAAAAAATAGACATGAAGAACACCCAATAACCCCTTAAAGGTCTTGCTAAGAAAATTTGGCATAACTCCAATATGAAACATTCAACACATTTCCTGAATTTTTGGAAAGTTGAACAAGTAATCACATAATTCAAACCGGTCATTCTATACCCAATTATAAATTAAATGTTTCAAACCAATCTAATTTCAAATCCAAATAAACCTGCAAAATCCCCACTGTTGAGAATCTCATATTTGCCAATTTGGGCAGCAGTTCACAATATGGATTTTGGACTTTGATGTGATATTTTCCCAAAAAAATATTTTACCTAATAGCTAATTGCATGAGATTGTGTCTAGCTATACTTGGTGGAAAAAAACTCCACAAACGGGAAAAACTCCAAAAGATATGGTCACTCAAAGTAACTAAATTTCACTAGCTCCTTACTCTAGAGCTACAAAAACCTTGCCCAAATCAAGAAAAAAAATTGACATATCACCAAACTTCTCCCTTGTACAATACAAGACATGGAAGCATCCATCCCATCCAGTCTCTAAACTGCTCCCTTCGATTGCCCAAAGATATTCTTCTCCTAATTGTTGAAAAATAGAATATTTTCCATATTCCTTGTAGAATCTAGAGCAAAGTAAGCGCTTCAAGGAACAACAAGCCAATCAATTTTTTTGTTGAGCTAGCAATTCCATTTGCACTTAAGTGGCAGACCAAAATTTGAGCTTAAATGTATCTATTGTGTAATTTCACACCTCCAAGCACCCCCTTTGGCCATATTGGGCCCTTTGGATGCTTAGGGGTTAACCCTTTAAAGACCACACACATTTTCCCAAATCCACTTGAAACAATGGCAATAAAATTAGATGTGCATTTGAATAAAATATGGACCCATTTTGAATAATCCAACCATACAAATGTAAAGGACACTTTGTTTGTTGTAATGTCTCAAAATTTCAGTAGATCTACCATTGGAGGTGAAATATTATAATGGTTGAGTGAGCTGTACAAGGAAAATCTCTAGTTTTACATGCTTGGGTGGTTTTGAATGTCAACGCTTCATGCAAGCTTTGATTGAGAAGAGCCTTACATTTCTAAAAAGCAAGGTTTCCAACAAGACTAGTTACACTCAAAATAGACAAAAATAGCAATCATAAGGTGTAGCTAAGTGTACAAAAAGGGTCAAAAATCCCATTTTCTTTGCTACCCTAAAACAGTTCTACAAGAAATTTGATAATCATTACAGAAAATCTGATCGGTGAAAGCAATCAAGAATTGGCCTTAAATGGAGGATAATTTTTTTGAAATAAATTGATAGCATCATTTCAATGGATTCTCAAATAGTACAATTGTACTACTATCATATAGGGAAACAATACAAGCTTAGTTCTTAAGCAATTTGAAGTTTTTAAAGATTGTACAATTGAAATGTGGCGTTTTTCTTGAATGTTTGATGCATTGTGTTGTTGCTTTGATCCATCTCTGACCAAATATGAATACGTATTTTGAGGCCATAATGTATAAACACCATTATTTATCAACTCACATATCCAATTCCATTGTTGTTTTTTGGGTTGGATGCAAAATTCTTGTGATCACAAGCATTCTTCAACATGATTTTCCAAATTGTTGAGCAATTTTACTATATATGCCAAAAACTACTCTCCCAAACCAAAATATGGTTCGATGGTCTCTAAAAGGTTAAGCAATTTTGCAGCAAATCACAAAGTGTTTGAGGCAACAAATAATTTTCCTTTGCAGTATGTTGCATACTATCATTGTGGTATGAAGATAATCACAAAATTTGGTGGTAATTAGTAATCCACCTGCTTTCTTGTTCTTAGGAAATTACTTGTGACTAATTACAAAATATGTTTATAGTAGCCGACATTAAGGGCATCTCCATTGGTGCCCTCCCACGCACGCCCAAATTGGATAAAAAGTGTTGAGGCCCTTTCAAAACCCTCTCAAAATGCTTTGTCTTGCCTTTTCTAGCAAGAGTCTTTCAAGACACTATTCATCCTAAGTGCATCTCCATTGGTCTAAGCTCTTTCAAAGGTTTTCATCTATTTTGGCCGGCCCTCAAGCCTCTTGATCTCCACCCACACTCTTCAAAAAGGTGACCTTGCACTCCAACATGCCCCATAAATAATTAGTTGGCCACTTATCAAGGAAAGTAGAGGATAAAGTTCACTACACTTAGAATGAATAGTATTTTGAAAGGCACTTGCTAGATAGAATAGGATAAAGTGCCTTGAGAGGGTTTTGAGAGGGATCTCAACACTTTTCATCCACTTTGAGTGTGTTTGAGCCACTGATGGAAATGCTCTACTTTTAGTGAACTTTATCTTCAACTTGGTTTGATAAGTAACCAAATGATTGTTTATGGGACACATTGAAGTGCAAGGCCACCTTTGCATGGATGGACATCAAGGAGTTAGTGCATGCCCTTCAAAAATAGATGGAAACTCCTTTGAACATGCAAGGACCCATAGATGGAAATGTTGGAACATGCAATAAACGTGAACATTTACCTTTGTATGATTTGTACTTAATGTAAATCACCAAGCACAAATATTTACGAAAATCTCTAGCTTGACAACAACAGCAATGTTCAATAAGAAAGTGCATAACTTGCCATTTGTCTCATAACACTAGACAAAAACCGCATTAACCCCTAAAGGACAAGGCAACCCTTTGCAACCAGTACAATATGGTGTATTTTTCTTGTATTCAAAATGCATCCACACCTTTATTACATTTGAAAACAACAAAGAAGTTAAAATATAGATCAATGCTGTTCTAGTGGGATAGTCAAGATCCCAAATTAAAGCTTTTTATTGATAGCAAATGCCAATTATACAGCACCGTACATACTATGTATTATAGTAGCCTCATCCTTTAAGTGTTAAAAGCCATCTTGGACCGTTCAAACACAATGACAATATGAATTTTTTTTCTGAGGATTCGCCATAAATTCCATGGCTTTGAAGAACGCCCCAGTTAACTCATTCATCATGTCAGCAGGCACATATTAGAGCTGCTTGGATGCTCAGCAAAGTAAGCAGGGTAGATACAACTAAAAACACCTTGCAAAACATTGTGTGAAGCTGACTTTGGTGGATAGTCGCAAAAAATACAGCAGCAAATCTCTCATAACAGCCCTCCCTGGAATCATGATACAAGCAGCCTGTAAATTTCAACAGCACTTAGTAGCACACCCAGACATCCCAGGTCTTAAAACTGGAAGACATTCTAATAGTTGTGTGAATACGTACTTCCTCTCCTTGTTTGTTCCATGGAGCCTTCATCATTAATTACTTGGGAAAATTTCATGGATACCTCTGAAGTTTGCCATATTTTTATAGATACCTCTAGTTTTTCAAAAATTGCACAAACACCCTTGGACCATAATTTTCAGGCATTTGTTTTATTGTCCATGTCACTTCTTTCTCCCTTGTGATCAAGTAGCTTCTTTTCTGTTCTATTGCACTCCTTGCTTTACTATTGGTCATGAAGCGTGCACAACAAAGTAAACGCTTGAAAATTATAGCCCAAAGGTATTTGTGCAATTTCTGAAAAACCAAGGGTATCTGTACAAATATGGCAAACTTCAGAGGTACCCATAAAATTTCCCTAACTACTTTATGCCTAGCAACTTAGAGAAAGCTGCTAGACATCTCTCACATTCAATCAGGTTATTTCAGAATCTTATCAAACTTCAATAAGGAGGAGGTAACTAACTGCGACACCTGAATTACTTGAGAATGTACATACTGAATACGTCACCATAACATCAGGATGTGTCAGTTTAGATAATTCACAAATAAATTTGTAAATTTTGGATATACGGTGCAAGCCAACATAAAGCAACAAACACTTATCAATCATATGAGCTGTTCATAGCATCCCTCAATAAGTTGAAACTCTTCATAAATATTAACAAGGCCTTAGTATAAAATTTAGAGCAACAGTTACAAAAATAAATTGAAGTTATTGCTTGTCAATAAAAAGTTATTGCCATTCAAAATTGGCAGTTACTCCCTTTAACCATCTAAAAACATTCAAAATTCTTCTTTGCAAAGGATTAAGTGTGTTTTTAGTCTTTGTGCTAGTGACACATGTATTCTAGAATTAATATACCATCTACCAAATGTATGTAAAATCTCCAACTTTGATGTTGCCATTTGGACACCCAAATTCCATGCAAAAAGTACCATATTTGTACACATTGCTAGCTCTTCATTATTGATGATTTAAAGATTAGTAGCAACAATGGTACCTCATATGGGCAAGGTCAAGCTTGCTAGGAGAGGAATGCTCTCTAAACATTTAACTTAACACTTAACTTGATCATTGAACATGGCAAACGCTCGGTGTTTGAAATCAGCAAAAGGGAGCTATTCAGTGGGTACAAGAAATGTGTCTGATTTGGAGCTTTTTAGAGGGTATTGCACTAAAGTATGCACGTAGCGTAAATTTGGCCCTTGCAATGGGAAACACAAGGATCAACAAAGAATTAAAGCGCTTAAAGTGACGCATTTAGATGCGCTTACCTACGTGTGTTCTGGATTACAAACGAGGGAACATAAGGAATACTTCATAGTATATTTTAGACTACTGAGAAAAGCGTTTCACGAGGTAACCGGCGCGTTTCGATTAAATTAAATACAGCCATAACATGACATCCTGACTTCTCTCTCCAGGTTCTCTACATGATCACACGATGCATACAAAACCTTTGGGAGGGAACTGCAAACTAAGATGACGTACTTAGGCGCCAAAACCCTAAACCTTCAAACGCAACACATACGCATGCCACTAATGCTGACTTTAGAAGCTCTTGAATTTCAATACAGCATACGCAGAAGCTGGCCATTGAAAAAACAGTGTGCGGTTTAGGGTTTCGCCCTCAGAAGCCTCAGCTAAGAAACACTAAAAAAGTAGTCAAGAAAAAAAAAATTCCAAGCCGATCACGTACATTGGTGAATTAATACATGGCCACTCCCATCGTCTCACTTCCCGGTGTTCATCATGAGCGTAATGTTGTCTCCCTTGAGTAGTATTCGTCCCAAGGGCTTGCGCGTGTTCTTCTTGAGTGAAACCTCCTCCGCCTCCTCGAGCACCAGGTTCATGTACTCGTCGAAGCCGATGATGCGGCCCTCGATGCGCATATCCTTCTGCTCGAACAACCATATCTGAATGCGGGACTTGCTCTGCAAGAATCGGAAAATGAGATTGATGGGCTGGGTCATGATCCGCTGCACCTTGGTCGCCATCGCGAATGAATATTCGAAAGTCCCCTGCCACTGGCAAAACAAAAGACAAAAAAACAAGCTGGTAGACGAAAGGAAGATCGCGTTGTATGAAGCGCCTGTGGAAGTCTACGAAGTGAAGAATGCACAGAAATCCGAAAGAAAGAAAAAAAAGGTTCGAACGACGGTGACCTAACTTTTAGAGTGGGCTTCGGCGGGGACGACGACGATGTCGAATAATTAGGGTTTACCAAGTCGGTAGGATGCTTGAATGCACAAATGCTTAACCCCTGAAGGGCCCTTGGGCTATGGAGATACTGTACCAAATACAGTTGCAAGCAATATTCAGAAGATCAGCTGGAAATTAAGTGTTACAAACATACATATTGAAGGGTTGTATGATGGTGGGTGCATAAAAAAATTTGGAAAGCCCTCAAAACAGCTCAAATACATTTATACATATGATGGTACATACAGCCACAAAGGGCTTTCGGGCCATTCAGGGGTTAACCCTTAAATGTCGTAGCGACCAATTTGTGACTTTTGGATGATTGAAAATTGCTGTAGACAGTGGGATAATACTATTTTGCATCTGAGATTCTATTGGGATGTAGTTAATGCAGTCTAAACATGTAAATGAATAGTTTTTGCATGCACAATGTTCACAAGAGGCTCCACTTGCCAATTGAGTAGTAAAGATGCACCACCATGTAGAGTATTTGAAGTTTTAAGGATCTTTCTACCAACACTCAATATAAGTTACTAAAAAAATGTGTATTGAGTTTGAGCATAACTAGTAATAGAAAGTTTACCAAATCTAGTTTCCTTTGGTACTTTGAGTTCTTGAAAAAAATTAAGTTTTGAAATCTTTATTCCTATCATAAGTTTAACACCTATTACCATGGGATGGTTACTTTTTCTAATCTTAGTAAAATAGAAAAAAAATAATTATTGGGTTGATCTTCATTATGATTCAATATTAATTTCTTTAGCATTTGTTTCAAAAAAATACAATAATTTCAAATTTTCACCAAAACTTATGAATATTTTTTATACATGTAGTATGCACATACCTTCTTCTATTAAAATTGTAATATTGAATTTTGATGTTTATTATGTTGCCAAAGTAACTTCTGAAAAATGACTGTAATTCCACATAAAATCCATGGTTGTAGGCCCGTCCTTTAAGGGTAAAGGACCAAGCTACTATAGTACAAAGTATGTATGTTGCTGTATAACTGGCATTTGCTAC
Organism: Ulota crispa; assembly: GCA_963920765.1. Lineage (NCBI taxonomy): Eukaryota > Viridiplantae > Streptophyta > Bryopsida > Orthotrichales > Orthotrichaceae > Ulota > Ulota crispa. The sequence continues at coordinate 7,741,336 of OY987249.1, read as the reverse complement.
CAACAAAAAGTTTTAATTTGGGATCTCAACTACTTCACTAAAACAACACTGACCTATATTCTAACTTTTTTGTTGATCTCAAATGTAATAAAGGTGTGAATGCACTCCAAATACAAGGAAAATACCCCATATTGTACTGGTTGCAAAGGGCTACTTGGTCGTTTAAAGGTTAACCCTTTCTCCCCCCTTACCATCCTAAGGATTTAGCAAACAAATTTTAAAAGTGTGAAATTTGGAGTTGTAGTTCTCCAAGCATAAAAAATATGGAATTGCTAAAGCCACACCCAAAATTGATATTGCCACATCCCAAGGTGTGCTTTGAGCATGAAATGTGAGAATTTTATGTGGATTTTTTTAATATTTGGATCAAAAGATTTTTTTGGACTTTATCCTTCTAAGGATATATATATATTTTTAAATTGAAGGGCTCAAATTTGAAATTGAAAATATAGGATTTTTGAATTACCAAAAGTAAAAATGCATTAAAAAAATAGCAATGATGCAATAAAAGTTCAATATATAAAACTTTTGTATATGTTCTTCTTTCTTTCAAAGAGGTGGTAATGCTATAATTGAATGAATGATGGACCACTTGAATACAAAATATTAGCGTTAAATTCTCAACTCACAAGCTCAAAGGAGTGTTGTGTTAGCAATTTTGGGTGTGGCTTTAGCTATTTCCAAAAATTGTTGTTATAAATTGAGTTTAGGACCTTGAAGGTGTGTATTCAAAAGGTTTTGCAAACAAATGTTCTTCAAGATTTAGATGTTTTTGTATAAAGGTCATTGCATTTGACCATTTAACCCTTAAAGGACTGCTCAACATATTACATAGTAAATATGATGCCGTATAACTGGCATTTGCTACCAATAAATAGTTTGAATTTGGGATCTTGACTAGCTCACTAGAACCGCATTGATTTATATTTTAACTTCTTTGTTGATCTCATTTGTAGTAAAGGTGTGGATGCATTCCAAATACAAGAAAATACTAAATACTGTATTGGCCGCTGAGGGCTCCTCGGTCCTTTAAGGGTTAACAAGTGGGTTGAATGGTTCTTTGACATTGAAGGCAAGTTTTTTAATTATAGATATTTTTCCAAAATTTTCAAATAAATTATTAGGTTGGATATTCATGCATTGGGTGTGTGTCAATCACTAGAATTTTGAAAAGAGAGGGGGAGGGAGAGGAAAAGGGAGGGTGAAAAGTTGTCAAACGAGAGAAATGCATGTGAGATTGTGTAAAGAGTTAGGCAAGGCTACTAGTTATATTTAACCCCTAAAGGTCCAACTGTCCTCTTAGGGGAAAAATGGGACTTTGGGCATGTATGTACAACTAAATTACTTTGTGTGATTTTTTGAAACTTTTATAAAAGATGAGGAATTCACATATGACATATCTATGTGGGCATCTAAATTTTTCTTCATTTTGACATTTGTTGAAGAAGTTATGCATGAATTTCTAAAAAACAAAGGAGGGCAGGCATCCCAAAAACTTTTATAAAATTGTGTTTAAAAAATAAAAATCTGAAAATTGGTTTTTTAGATTTATATATATGTGGGAAAATTTGAACCATTCAATTTTTATTAATGAGATGAAAGTTATAAAAAACTTTAGTTTGCAGGTAGGTATGGTTTTGAGAGATTCCATACCTACCCGCAAACTAAAACTAATCTTTTTAGAGTTTGTACTCTATATGGTTGTAAAAAAAATTACAAATTTTTGACATGTTTTTAAATTAGACCAATGGTTAATTGAATAAGTTAAACACCATCCTCAAGATTCACATTCTACCATTCCTTCATTTTTAGGAGGTAAACTTCTTTGTGTTAAACCTATAAATACAATATGAACTAGTAAGAGATTCCCTGCGACCAAAGAAGAAACTGAAACTGTTACTTGACTTTTATCTTCAATTCCATGAACAAGAACATGTTTTGATCCCTTTTTAGCCCAAGTACATGCTTTGCTTGTAGGAATAAAAATGAATACCAGTTTGATTTGAGTTTACTAAAAGTTCAGCTGGAATAGAATGTGAATTTACAAGGTAAGCAACCCTTTGTGTCATTTTTAATCCTTGCTCTTTCCGGTCGTTTGGTAATTTTCTTGCAGCTCTTGTTGCAATTCTATAAGTTCAATTTAAAGTACAACGTATAAGTTCATGTGTCCTTCCTAAACCAACATTAAACAAAGTTTTTTCTTCTTGTTGTAATAAAGCAGCTCTATTTTGTAAATTATAGTTCTTAAAATTGCTGCAAACAGAGGTTGTCCACCTTCTCTATTACCTTTAAGCATTTCAATAATTTCTTCTTCAAGTTTTGGAAACTTTGAAAGTATATAACAATGTTGTGCACAATCAACAAAAGAACATGTTTCATTAAAAATCTTCTTTTCTACTCTTTCTCTTAAACTTCTTGTAGGGGTAAACTAATCCCATAAATTACCTTCAATGAGGTTTGCGTAAACACTACAAACCTCTTTAGGCAACTTGTGGTTTATTTGCAAATAACGCAATGTAGATTTATAGTTTATGTGTTGTTTCATAGCTGCAATAATAGGACCCCAAAGAGAAGGCAAAAACCAACTTGTGTAGGTACTTCTAACCTTAACTTTTTTTGTAGATATTTCTTCATTCTTCTCTTGTTTTGATGTGAGCAAAACAGCTTCAAGTTGCTTCTTTGGTCTCTCAACTAGATTCTTCACCACCTCCTTTTTTTTGTTGTTGTCTTCAACTCCATCTCTGTATTTAAAGTTACAAATTTGCACAACTCAAGTACTTCCAACTAATGTTTGTCAATTGAAGTAAACATGCTCTCTAAAGTTCTTTGCCTTGCCATTTTCTTTCTATTGAGAAACAATGCCACTTTGCACCAAAAACCTCTTGCACAAAACTACAAGTAAAAAGAGCTCTTTGCAAATGTTGAAAGCGTGAAGAGAGTACTCGTTTATGAAAGGGAGAAGCACCTACCGGTATTTGTTCAATGGACGCCCTTTTTGAAATTTATGCTCAAAAGTCGGCCACAAGTATCTCAATTTAGTGACAAAAATCTGAAGTACTATAAATGACCCCCATATTTCACTAACAATGCTATTTGAAATAAATAAATACTATTTTACATTATTGACCATATTAAATATATGTAGCTATTTTATTGACTCTAACTTGAGTAAATGCCTAAATGCTTAAAAAATTTATTTATCAAATGACAAAAAAATTATATCATTTTTCCAACTGCCTAAGTTCATTTTCTTACTTTAATTAGTTGTTAGGCATTTAGGTGCCAAACTTACTAGTAAAGTACGGTAGTAATAAGAAATTATAACAATGTTATTTTAGTGGCCATATTTTTGTGAATGTTACTTCAGTGGACAATGACTTGTAAGTAAGTAGAAGCTTATGTTATGCGCATAATGCATGAAACAAAAATTGATGTGTCAACCATAAACCCCTTCAAAGATCAAAAAATAATTTAGATTGGCAAAAGTGTAAAGATATTTTATAAAGTAATCTAAACAAACCATTGAATAATGACTCTCAAACAAAAGTTTTATCCTATGATTTATACATCATATTCATGTGATGCATCTATTATTGCACAATTTGATATTTATTAATAAAACTTAAAATGCATTCAAAGGTTTGCTTCTTGTATATTTTTGGGTGGATTTGATGATTCTTTGCTTGGGGTTAGTAATAGACACTTTACCTCTTATGATACCTAATTGATTTCTATGTGACTAACGGCAGAATTGTGGGATGATTTTTTGAATGCCAATAACGTATGAATAGCTTAAAAATATAGGAGCTAGAAAGTCAATATATAACTTGTACTATTCAATTCAATACTTGTCAAGTATCTTGAAAAGTAGAATTTTTCATTTTCTAATGCAACATTGGGACAAATTGTTGTTTTACAACATTGGTTTATCCCTCTTTGTTTAATGCATAGTATTCAATATTTCTTGTAAATGTCATACAACCAAATTGTAAATTTCTAAGTAAACAACCATGTTTTCAAAAATGTCATCTTTTAGGTTTTTTGAAAATCCTTTAAGGAAAAGCCAAACCTTTGGTATCTTTTGAATGAAAAACTAGACCTTTGGTATCTTTTGGATGTTTTGAATACCTTCTTACTATGCCCCTTCCTTTTGTCACCAAAAAGACATTTTCAAATGTAGGTGCTAGTGCAACTCAACCATCAAAGTTTTTCTTTTGTTTTGGGTGATTGCAAGAAACACTTGTACTATTTTTTGTCCCCTTCATCTCTTGCAAGTGCTTTTTGGCTTGCAACTTTTGCGCAGCAAGTTCTTTTGAGCTGAAATTTCAGAGGAAGGTACATGTCATAGTCAAAAAACCTTCAATAGTTTTTGCAGTTTTTTTGAATTTATTTTACTATTTTTGAACAACCCCCAAATAGGTGTCTACCTTGGCCATTTTGGGGGTTTATAGTACTATTTTGGGTCCAAAAAAGTTTTTCTAGGGTTATAAATTAGAGATGTTGTTTATGGAGCATGTTTACATGCACTTATAGAAGGGTTTTGCAAAATTGTAAATTCCATGGCATCTACATTGTCTCAAAGTGGGCATCCTATCTCCCTTCATTGGCAAAATACAAAAAAATTCCTTAGCAAAGCAATTGTACCCTGTGAATTTGTTTAATGGGTTCTCAAATGGCCAATTTTTATTTTATTTTTTTGAATTATTTGACTATTTTCTAAAAAGCAAGAAAGAAATTGGCTTTTTGTTGGTGATTTTGTTTTGTGCATAACGTTTAGAATAAAAAATATCTAGGTCTAAACTTTCACGAGTATGCTATTTTAAATGCTTTACAAATTTTCCATATTTTATTTTATTTAAAAAATTATTATTTCAAAAGCTCATAGTACTACATAGTACTACCAATTTTAAGGGTGTTTAAGACAAAACTATGAAATGTTTCTTACAACTACCCTTTTCTCTTTAAAAATGTTACACCTAAAAGTCTTAAATCTTTTGTATAAACTTTATCTTGACTTCTCTAAATGAAAATCGGTTGAGCTAAATGTAGGATTTTTTTTCTTTTTAGTCGGAAGAATTACAAATAATTTTAACCATTTAGGGCCAACTTCCATGGGCAATTGGAATCGGCCATGGTGTCACAATTTTTTAATATTGGAAAAGTGAGTCCCTCAAAAGTCTTTTACTTCTCACTAAAAACTTGGTGAATACTATTTCCATTTTCTAATTCCGCTATTTCTTTTTAGCACACTTTCATATAGGTCTTTGTAACTTGTTTGTTGTTTAGTTAATATGTTTGTCATTTCTCGAACTTGTTTGTCATTTTCTTATCTTGATTCCTTTAACCCCTCAGCCTCCTAGGGACGATAATATCGCCCCTCCAAATTGAACTTTCTTCAGAATCAGGTTCAAATCAAAACTGTACTGTCCAAAAAAGTGCACTTAGTCAAGGGTATGGTACTACTCTCATGTTGTGAAGTGCGCAATGGGGGTTTTACCACTTGTACAAGTATGGATTGTGCAAGTTAAGTATGACAATGGTATGCTAGAATTTCATTTCATGCAATTTAGGGTTTAGGTGCAAGAATAGAGTTCATCGGCTATGACCAGTTCCATACCATTAGGGGTGTTTTGGCATGCATGCCTTAGGTTGGAGAAGGGTTTTGCAAGTGTAGCACCGGGATATGTGCCCTTGTGGAGGTCAAATCTGTACTCGTACCTTGTCTATTGTCCATCATGTTGTGTGAGCCTTGCAACTTCAGGCCCCTAAAAAAGCACCTTGCAGATGTTTAAACATCACCAAATTTGGCGCTAAGCAAGATACTTGTAAATTGCACCCCCTACCTAAATTTCATCAAAAGGAGCCTCCTCCAAGGCATGAATTTTTGCATCCATAGCCACAGACCCCCCAAATTGATTGGTTGCCACATAGTCAATTGTATTTTGACTATTATAATCTTTGAAATGGTGCAGTCAAAAGTTTTACAAATTTTGGGTTAGGTACATCAAGCGCCCTATTTGTTGTTTAGCAATGAATTCTCTCCAATCCAAGTTCCTAGCTTGGGGTGTACAATGTTTTTGAGCATGGTCCCTCTATGCCTCATTTCCTTGATTCAATTGTGGACCCTTAGGGGTTAACTTGATCGCCATTCCCTTAACTTGATTGTCCTCTCTTTTTCCATTCCAAATGCCCATGGAAATTGGCCCTTAGTGCATCTCCTGCCACATGTTGAATGGGCCATGTGAGTTCAACTCATAATAGCCTCCTTGTTTTCAAGTCCCCAACAATAGCGTACTTGTTGATGTGCAAACCCATGGCCTTCAAACATGAGTCACATTCACGTCAAGTTCCAACTTTGTACATGACCCCTTCACGGCCCCTCACGCGTACATGGAAACAAAAACAAGGAAATTAGAGATGCAGGCTTCCTTGCGTTTGGAGTACATAATGCCAATTGCAATTGGACTATGGCTCCACATCCAAGCTCAATTTCCAACTGCCTTGATGTCCATGCTGAATTGTAGGGCAACTTCATGCCGAGTTGTAGGCCTACAAGGGAAACTGTCCAAAATGACAAAAACATGTCCAAATTAGCATGGCTAAATCTATAGAAATTGTCCAATTTGACAATCTTTTGTCATTTTAGACACATTTAGTCAATTTGGACATGTCAATTAAAACACAATTTCTTGTAGTGAGGGCAACTTCATGCTAGATTGTAAAGCAACTTCATGTAGGACAACTTCATTATGAATTGTAAATCAACTTCAGGTAGGGCAACTTCATGCCGAGTTGCAGGGAAACTTCAAGCCTTGCCTCCTACTTTGTGCTACCGTTCTCTCCAAACCAAACCTAGTTTGCAGGGGCTTCTCCAAGCTGGTGGCAGGAGATGCTCTTACTCTAGAAAGCCCTCGTTTGACTTGCAAAGTACTGTTATACGCCCTTTTACTGTACATAAAAAAGGGGCTACGAACGAGGGCCTTCGCGGGGACCTTCGTCGTCTGTCTGATTTCTGTCTGGTGTGGTGCTGCTCTGACCTGACCCCTCAACCCCCGCCAACCCCCGCCCTCCCCAAGGAAGTGCCTCTGCAGCACTGCTAACTTACCCATTTGAAAATCACACAAAAATTAGCTGATCAACGACATCAACCACGCCCAACGAAGCAGCCCACTCACCCACTGAATCCCATATTGTATTACAGTCTCAGTGTGAAGCGTTGACCCCCTCTGACACATGAAGAAACTCTTGCACTATAAGTACACCACTCTCATGCCCACAGTTGCATACTCTGATTGCTCCCTCCACGTTGTATAACTTACTACAGATCTCCAGCTTCAGCGTGCTACTTGAAATCTATCGAGTTTGCAATTTCTGTACGTAATACAATACCCTCTGTGCTTTGCATTGATCTGAGCTTGTGGGTTTCTTCACATTCTAGCCATCCCTGATCATTGCTCAATTGCATCCTGCCTGGCGCTAGCTGACCTTCACCAACTTGGTTAGATCTGGAAGTTAGAGAGCTTGCAATCGTTGTCAAATGCCGGTTTGCTTGATTTTTTCACTTATTGTGTTGTTTTAACGTGTTTGCACGTGCAGGTCTGTGCGAGGAAAACTTAGCAGCTATGGTGATGAAGTTTTATGCCACGACCACACCTAACGCTCAGCGTGCCATTCTGCCACTCTTTCTGGCAGAGGTAAGAACTGTCTGCTTATTTAGGGTTCTCCTGAAGATGTGCTTTGTTATGTAAACCCTTGTCGGAAAACATTTGGATCTTAACCCCTAAAAGATGTTGCCCGTTGTCTGTAATCATACGAGGACCATTCAGTACTTGAAAAAATAGCTTTATGACAAATGCCAAAATTTCTCCAAAAAATCCTGAGTGACTAGTAGTATATTTGTGACTTAGCTTAAAATTTACAACTCTAATGGGATTCATGTGCTATCCAAGTACCCCATTTGTATACAAACAGGAGAGCATATACAATTGCCGCTCTTCTTTTGGCAGAGGTAAGAGCTGCTGCTTATTTAGGGTTTTTCTAGTAGATGTGCTTTGTTATGTAACCCTTGTCGGAAGGCATTTGGATCTTAACCCCTTAAGGATGTTGCTGTATTGTATATGCTGTACTGTGTTGTATGCAGATGGGGTACTTGGAGGAGTCCCATTAGAGTTGTAAATTTTAAGCCACGTCACAAACATACTACCGGTCACTTAGGATTTTTTACGGATTTTTTGGCATTTGTCATAAACCTATTTTTTCAAGTATTAAATGATCCTCGTATGAACACAAACAACACTTTTGGTAGGCAACATCCTTTATGGGTTAAGACTATGCTCATACCTGTCTGACCAGCTCGATCTTACACACATCACTTTCATGGGCATGGGCATGTACAGGTGGACGTTGAGAAAGAGATGGAGATGGTGCTGGTGAGCTTAATGTCTCGACAACAAAACACTCCCGCCTTCAAAGCGAAGAATGTAAACCCTTTTGATCACCAACCCCCTTGACTTGATTCTTTGAAAACCAGTGTTTTAGAGTTTTTTGACTGACCTTGATGCTACAACTGTATTAACCTTCTCCGGCAACTAACATGAATGCTGTACCTGAAATTGGTTAAACTGCAGCCGTTTGAACTCGTCCCGTATCTGGAGGATGGCGAGCTTGGAATCTTTGGTAAGCAAATGATACAATCTCTGTTTTCAATACAAAAACTAGGTCATTTCATGTTTGCAAAGGCTTACAACTATTTGTTACTGTGTGCCTGGAAATGGAATCATTGCTTCAATACTGTTCTGGTTATTCGACATTATTGTTCTGCAGCTTCTTTTTGTACTATAGTGGAAAGTATGCGTATATCATGTGTTTCTGGCATGTTTTGTTACCATGCAAGTAGTGGTTTAAGTTGCGGCAGTCACTTAGTCTGCAAGGAAGATGAGCTTGCTGCCAAAAAAGTGCTAACATTTTGCTGCAAATGGCACGTTGCTTCTTGTCTGTTCTATTGCACTCCTTGCTTTGACATTGGTCATAAAACACAACAAACAAACCCCTGAAATTTATGGTCCAAGGTTAATTGTGCAATTTCTGAAAAATCAGGGGCATCTATACAAAGATGGCAAACGTCAGGAGTATCTATAAAAAATTCCCTATTTGTTTTCTTCAATGTCGTGTCAACATGGTCGCCTTCATGCAAGTGCTCGTTCGATTCACGGCAGTTTGCAAGGACGATGAGCTTGCTGCTAGAAAGTGTAAACATTTTGCTGCAAATGGCATGTTGCTTCTTTTTTGTTCTATTGCACTCCTTGCTTTGACATTGGTCATGAAAGAAGCATCATACACAACAAACGAATAAATGCCTGATTATTGTGGTCCAAGGGTATTTGTGCAATTTCTGAAAAACAGGTATATCTATACATATATGGCATCCATAAAAGTTTCCCTATTAGTTTTCTTCAATGTTGTGTCAATATGATTGCCTTCATACAAGTGCTGGTTTGATTCATGACAGTCTCCAAGGATGATAATCTTGTTGCCAGAAAGTGTTAAACATTTTGGTGCAAATGTGTGCAGAGTCTCGAGCCATAGCGAAGTACATCGTCGACAAGTACGAGTTGACATACCTGGTGGGCAAGACGGCGAAGGAGAAGGCTGTGATCAATAAGTGGGTCGAAGCAGAGTCCCAGAGCTTCCATGCTGCAGCTGGACCTGTGGTGAGGGAGATGTTCATGTCCAGAGTGTTCAAAAGGGCTGCAGATGAGAAGCTGATCGCCAAGCATTTGGAGAGTCTGGGCAAGGTGTTGGACGTATACGAAGTGCAGCTGTCGAAAAACAAGTACCTGGCTGGAGAGGGGTACAGTCTGGCGGATGTTTTCCACACTCCATATCTGGAGAAGGTGAGGACCATGGACGTGTTTGCAGGCGTGCTTGAGACGCGGCCACATGTGAAGGCTTGGGTTGCGGACCTCACCTCGAATCCAGCTTTTGTGAAGACCTTGAAGATGGACTGGGACAATGCCAAACCGGTGTAGAGAAGAATAACTGAGTCTATTTCTTCTACCAATTTGATCCCAAATTCAAGGACCACTTGGTTGTTCCGGTGATAGGACTTGGTTGTTTCGGTGATAGGACAGATGAGTATGGCCATTTTTGTGCTGAATTCAGCCACTTGCAATGTTAGTCACAACTCTGTTGTACTATTTTTGCAAGCAAATATAATTTAATGGTGATTGTCTGAAATTCTTTGATGAGGAAGTTTTGGTACCTTGGAAACTGGTTGCAACACTTTTTTCTCACTGCTGAATGTACTCAAAAAATGGGTGTGGTTTGATTTGGTATGCTTGTTGAATTTTCGATTCTACTTTAGTGTGTTTGCTTATGTGGAGGCTTTGTTTTGATTCATAACATTCAGTAGCACTAGTAAAGGTTGCCCTCCCTTCAAGAGAATGTTGTGGAATATTTCACACCATTCCATCCATTTGGATGAAATGTGGAATATTTCACACCCTTATTTAGTTATGGGAACATTTGGTTGAATTTATCAAAGTTTATGAAAGGGAGGCTTAGTTCAGATGCACACATGTCGAGGGGGCCAGATGTGTCAATTTTTTTTTAATTTTTAATTTTTTTTAATTTTAACTTTTTTTTGTCAAGATGAAGTTCGTGGATGATACCTGAAAAGAGGGAAAGGCAGCCTCTCTTCAGGCTACTGAATGTTCTGTTGTGGTTGTTCCTGGATTCATACTCTGTAACGAGGCTCTAACAGGAACTTCATCTTTTCATGTGGACTCATCATTTGTAGAATCGTCTGTTTATACACTTGGGTTTTCTTAGGAAGTGGTGGTGTTAGCATGAGTTGGTTAAATGTGTCTGGTTGTTCAAATGAAAATATAGTACAGTTTTATCACTTCTGCAATCTTGTACTTAAAAATTTAGAATAAAGGCAAACATGTTAATCAACCCAACAGCATAAGGTTGTCAAAGCTAAAAAAAAGTGGCTTATGAACGGTCAGATGGTTCTTGTTAATGATACATTCACATTATTAAGATCAGGTAAGATCAGCTTTTTCAAGATTTTATTTAGGATGTAGTTTAGAGCAAAACAAAGATACCATGAGACGTGCTTAAGTGTCTTCGACTTTTTGTTTCTAAAATTTGGTTACACATCCAAAATGATATGTTTGCATTTCCGGAAAACTGTAAAGAAAACATAGCTTATGGAATTCAATTTCTTTCTATGTGGAAGCATAGAATTACTTTAAAAGGTTATATTTTATTGCAATTCTGAATTTCTAGGATAGGCATCTCTTTTCTACAAGGACGGGAATTGATAGGGGAATTTCTCCTGAGGAGTTCAACTGTGAAATTGAGAGATTGTAGTTATTAGAACGGAATAGGCCGTGTCTCCACTTTCAATAAGATTCTGATTCTGATATGTATTTTTTTTAAACATGCTAAAACATATACATATTTCAACATGTACATGATTATTGTAGTTACCCTAGCGTTACTACAAATGCACGTAGCCGTGCAAGAGAACGCAAACTGCAAGTGCACAATGTCTGAAACCTGCCGTAATACCGCTTTAAAATCAGCTTGACTTACAGGTAATACCGTCTTGTTTATACACATGAGAATGACCAGGCTCTTAACATTCAAAGCGCCACCATATTAACCGCTAGATCCACCGCCACAACAACAACAGCCTCTTTACAAAATGCATGTGTTGCTCTGCATGAGAACCCGCCTTTACACGACTCTGCTAAAGTACTAGAACCAAAATGTCCCGTCTGTTAGATCTAGCTACATTGGAGGCGATCTAAGGACTCTGCTAACACTCTGACATTTGGACTAGTGGTTGAGTTCATAGCTCCCCTTGTGTCTGAAATTCCAGCATAATTTCTCACTGTTTCTTCACGATGTCAACCTCCCGAAGCTCTGATTTTAGGCCAGTGCCCTGCTGCCATGGATTCGCAAGAGGGTGGATGCCCATCGGAGGTCCTGTTATGTGCTTCCGACTCTCTGCGTGGTCCTTGAAACTCACACCAAACCTCTGCTCTACACCTGCGAGACACACATACAAACAGACATCAAATTAGGTCACAGACAACAGAGTAAAAGTTGTCCCTTTTAAAAAGCTCCAAATCAGACACATTTCTTGTACCACTAAAAAGCTCCTTTTTGCTAATTTCAAACGTTGAGAAAGCATTTGCCATGTTCAATGATCTCATGGGGGCAAATTAAGCAATTATAGAGCATTCCTCCTTCCCTAGCAAGCTCGGCCTTGCCCATATGAGGTACCATTGTTGCTACTAATCTTTGAACCGTCAATAACGAGGAGCTGGCAACATGCACAAATATGGTACTTTTTTTGCAAGGAATTTGAGTGCCCAATCAGCGACATCAAAAGCTGGAGATTTTGCATACACTTGTTAGATGGTATATTGATTCTAGAATGCATGTGTCACTAGCACAAAGACTAAAAACACACAGTCAGTCATTCGCAAGGAAGCTTTTTGGACGATTTTAGAGGGACAGAGGGAGTAGGGAGTAGTAATTAGGGTTTCCAATACGCTGCACTTCAAGTCCGTGATTGTAGAGCTGACCAAAGTAGCAAGCAACTGAAATTGTTTGAATTCAAAAGAAAGCGTTGCTGGATAAACTGTGCAAGTACAGGGGTTGGTGCTCACTTGATGCAAGGTTAGGGTTAAGTTGTCCATCTTCGGTGAAAGCCATCATCAGTTGCGGCAAACCGAGGGGAAGTGTGTCTCCACGGTCGTACTGCCAGAAGTGAAACACCTTCCCGTATGTTTTGGCAACCTAACACATACAGAAGTAACAACTATCAAATTTCGAGCATTGATTGATCTTGTAACATGCTCAAGAACAGACTTACATTCAACAGGCTTGCATTCAACAGGCTTGTATTCAGCAGGCTTGCATTCAACAGACTTGCATTCAACAGGCTTGTATTCAGCAGGCTTGCATTCAGCAGGCTTGCATTCAACAGACTTGCATTCAACAGACTTGCAAAAAAATTGAATACAGAGCTTGGAAGGGTTTCGTAAACATACGTCGTCCATCTCCTTGACTTCAGCCACTTTGGGAACGCCCGGGAGGAAAAGGATGCCGCTTTTGACCTCATACTCGTGAGTGTGCCAGAGCTTCTTCTCCTCATCAGGCAAACCGTGAAACAGCTTCTCCGACACAATGTACTCCACTCCAATCAGACGAGCGTTCTTCTCAGGGCTGTCGTAGATCAGACACTGCCTCATATCCTGATTGTAGTGCGTGCAGTAATGGTGCGCCTCCACTTGCCGGTTCATGTCATGTGCGTAGAAATGAAACCTGCACATGTGTTCACATACAGCGTAAGTTCAAAGGAAAAGGCAAAGAACGGCTAACACAGCAAATGCCAGTTTTGTGAAGCTTACGCGCAAAGATGAGCGTGGATTCTCTTGATAGGGTTCAAGCTCTGTAATGCCTTCGCTCCCATCCCTAACAAGCTACTGGCCACATTTGTGGGTTCTCCGGGAAGGTCGTCCGGGGTGGACGCCGGGCCCTTCCCTACAGCACCCGCCATCGCTCCTGCTCCAAACAAACAAACAAAGGTTTAACAAAACCACATACATGATCAATTCTGAACATGTCCTTGATATCCCAAACCCTCGCAACATCCTAAACCCTCACAAGAAGTTTGTTCTACACATGCCTGGACCTCTGAGCTTCAAACTTCGCTGGTATTATCGCCTAAAGAACTTGTGAAAGAGAACAAAATGGCAATACAGCTAAGTTAGACATGTTGACAAAGCCACATACATGATCAATTCTGAGCAGGTCCTTTACCCTCGCAACATTCTAAACCCTCGCAAGAAGTTTGTTCTACACATGCCTGGACCTCTGAACTTCTACTTCGCTCGTATTATCGACTAAAGAGCTTGTGAAAGAGAACAAAACGTCAATACAGCTAAGTTGGACAGGTCAACAAATCCACGTACATGATCAAATCTGAACATTTCCTTTACATCCCAAACCCTCACACATCCTAGACCCTCACAAGAAGGTTGTTTTACACATGCCTGGAACTCTGAACTTCAAACTTCGCTCATATTATCGACTAAAGAGCTTGTGAAAGAGAACAAAACGTCAATAGAGCTAAGGTAGAATGCAGAAATCAAGCGGATTTGAGGATTCGGAATACCTTCAGTAGGCTTCAGTGAAGAGAAGCGGCTGTGCGGTTGGAGTAGAAGAAATGGCGAGTCGGATATAAGTTGTGTGTTGCAGCTCTGCACGGCAGTGAGTTGAAGCGAATTGAAGAGGGCAGCAAGATAGTTTGGAGAGAGAGATGGAGTTATGAGAAGGGGGCTGCATGACGAAGCGAGTGAGTGAGCGGCAGGAGAGAGAGCCAGCCAGTGCATGGGTGGAAGAGAGAGAGAGAGGTTGGCTGTTGCCAAGTGGCCAGCTTCTTCTTTACTTCTCCTTTCTGTTAGCTTCTGCCACCACAGCGCCTCCCTTTCTCAAAATCTAGTGTCCTTTACCCCTACAGTAGTGTCCTTACCCCTAGTGTCCTAAGTCCTAATCCCTAGTGTCCTTTTAGGGTATGTTCACACTTGGTGTTAGGAGGGGTAATAGCAACATGAATGCAGTCTAAAAGTATGTTTCAATGCATCTAGTTTTTCTTTGTTACTAAAGGTATGTTCACACTTGGTGTTAAGAGGGGTAGTAGCAAGGGAAAATTAGATGTATTTGGACACATCTTTAAATTACATTCATATTGCTAATACCCCTCCTAACACCAAGTGTGAACATACCATAAGGTAGTTTGCTCATAAACAGTTCAAGCATTAAAATCGCCCACCTTTTCAAATGTTCCCTTGCTGTACATGCTTTTTTTCATATGTTTTCAAAGTGTACAAGGAGTATACATTTGAGGAGGTGGGTGGTTTTAGAGCCCTAAACCACTTCAACTTCAAAATTTTATAACTAATTCCACAAAACTCCAAAAAATATGAAACAACTTGGGTTAGATGTCAATTCTTCTTGTCTTTCAAGAAAAATTTACTGAAAAATAGTTCAAGAAGTTTCACCTCCCCAATATTCAGTTTTAGCCCTTAGATGGACAGTTTATGAGCACACTATCTTACCCCCTCTTAACACCAAGTGTGAACATACCCTAATTCCTAATCCTTTTTGTTAGCTTCTACCGCCATATCGCCTCCCTTTCTCAAAATCTAGTGTCCTTTACTCCTTGTGTCCTTACCCCTATAGTAGTGTCTTTACCCCTATAGTAGTGTCCTTACCCCTAGTGTCCTAAGGGTATGTTCACACTTGGTGTTACGAGGGGTATTAGCAATATCAATGTAGTCTAAAAGAATGTCTAAATGCATCTAATTTTCATTTGCTACTACCCCTCTTTACACCAAGTGTGAACATACCCTAAGTCCTAATCCCTAGTCTCCTAAGCCGGTCCTAATCCCGAGTGTCCTAAGTCCTAACCCCTAGTGTCAATTTTGCCCATTCAGGGCATCTCCACCAGGGTTTTATTTTTTAGCAAAAAAAATCTTAAACTTGATCTCTATTTGTCACTGCATACCTTAGAGCATTTCCACCACAAGCTTCCCTATTTGTATCCAGATTCCCTATTTGTATCCGGATAGGGAAGAACCCCCACTAGGAGCCTCTATCCATAAATTTATAGGGAATTCGGATGCGGAGGAGCACCAATCCTCTAAACAAGAGGCCATATAGGGAACCCAAATGCTAGAAATTGCATCCTCATTTTGCCCAAAAAAGTGCACTTTGTTACCTCCTTTTATCTCCATTCTTTTGTCTCCATCTCCCTCCTTTCACTCCTAATTCCTCTCTTGGCCCACCTCTCTGAACCCATTTTAGTAAATGTGGAGGAGAAAACTCCCTTATGGGGAAGAACTAGTGGGGCTTGCCTTTCCCTATCCCCATTTTTGCTTCCCCTTCATCCAAATGGGGATAGGGATAGGGCAGCCCCTAGTGTAGATGCTCTTAAACCCTCAAGGATGTTGTTGTACTGTATATGCTCTCTTGTGTTGTATACGGATGGGGTACTTGGCTAGCACATGAATCCCGTTGGAGCTGTAAATTTTAAGCCAAGTCACAAACATATTACCAATCCTTATGTTTGTTTGTGGAATTTTCTGCATTTGTCATAAAACCATTTTTTCAAGTACTAAATGGTCCTTGTATAAATACAACCAACACTTTTGGTAAGCAACATCCTTTAGAGGCTAACACTGAAAAAAAGGTGGACAAATGGATGAAGTTGCCAAGTCTCTTCTCAAGCAAATACCAAATTTGCAAAATTCTAGATGAAATTTACTAATGTTGATATAATTTATGGATGAACATGCACATGTTGTTAATTCTATCCAATTATACCCATTTTTTTCTTACTTGCTTGCATTGCTGGATGCAAGTCGCTCTAACAACAAAAACAAAAAAACAAAAAACAAAACCTTGAGTATTTAGGGCCACTTTGTATTAGGGCCTAGATCCATTTGGCCAGTTTGCGCCAAAGTTTTGACATTGGTCCAATTTTTTTGATGAGTCCTACTATAAAATCCCCTGGTTCAATTGATGGCTTAATTTTAAGTTTAGAAATTGAGCCCAAGTTCTTGAATGGGTTGATAAATTGTGGAAATCTAATTTTGTTGTTGTATTGTGCTTGATTAGTAGCACCAAAAAGTAACCACAAGAGCAACCATAATATCAAAAAGATCAATTGGGCCATCTTTCAAAGTAGAGCCCTGGAGTGAAATAAATGTTCCCATTTCAAAATTTGAGCAATTTCATTGGTCCATCTAGGCAGTTTAAAAATTGAGTCAACAATTGGGCCTTACTAAAAAGGGATTAGTATTTGATTGCAAACTTCATAGACTTTTGCTTTGGTAGTGAAACTTGGAAAATGTATTGAAATGACAATGTAATTTGTCACCTAACCGTAGAAAAAGTGAGATATTAAGTGATATGATTGAGAAATCTTATGTGCTTTATCGTCCATTGAGCTACTTTATATGTTGCTTGCATGTTAATCTCTAAAGAGTTTGAATATGGAGGGACTACTAAGTGCGTTATATACTTCCTTAAAGGTGTAATCTAGTTTGGTCTTCTAACTACTACGGTTATGAGGTGTTCTAGCTACCCATAATCATTAGACTATTGGATGCTGAAATTACCATTGAGTAACTTAATTCCAGCAAAGATAACCACATTTTAAATGCCAATGTTCTTAGCTTCGCCAAAAATTCTTATTTGGGTTGGGAACAAAAAAACAAAAGTAATTTCAAGCATGAATTATGCAAATTTTCATCAATATCTAGAGATTCTAGGGTTCTTTGTGCACCAATATGGATGCTTTCATGAGCCAATTCAATCTGCAAAGACAAATACTAAATTCTCTGATGCCTTAATCAAGGCTATTTTTCAGTATAAACCCAAACTAGGCCAACGAAGTAGAAGGCCTTACAAAATTGGTTACCACTCATTGGCCTTGGTTGTAAATTTGTATGAAAAAATAGCAACATTAGTATCGGTATTAAAAATGGAGAATACTGAACCCCTAAACTGCTCAAAAGCCCTTTGCGGCTATATGTATGGTTGTGTGTACATACATGGTTGAGCTGCTCTGAGGGCTTTCCAATTTTTTTTATGCACCCACCATCATACAATCCTTTAATATGTATGGTTGTAACACTTAATTTTTAGCTAATTCAAACTTCTGAATATGAGTTGCGACTGTATTTGGTACTGTACACTAGTAGAAAACTGTGTTGAAGTCAACATAAATTACATGATGTTTCCATGTTTCTAACACAAATTTTTGCGTTAGAAACATGGAAACATCATGTAGTTTATGTTGACTTCAACATAGTTTCTTACTAGTGGTAGCTCTAGAGCCCAAGGGCCGTGCAGGGGTTAAGCCGATTGAAAAGGAAACTTTTGCACATCTATGGATTTTAACACGCCAAATATAAGGTTTAATATCTAAGAAATATTTTTTTGTAACTTCCTTTGCTAAATTTGAAGCAAAAAATCACTAAGGTAGGCTTACTTTTTATTGTTACCTTTTCAACCTTGCATGTGGAATACTGCAACTTTTCCTTATATGAGAGAGGAGAAGATGTGGAGATGTGCCTTTGGTTGGAGTTGAATTGATCAACCATGTATTTATTTATAGCAATATAATTTCCATGATAAAAAATAAAAATTGGGTAGAGATAGGATTTTCTATTTGGTTACATGACGTCTCATAACTCTTCTTGAAATGAAACCATTCCCAACTTCTAACTGTTGTAGGTTGGTAGCAGATTTGGCATAAAATAACTCCCCAAAATTTTGCCTAATTATTTTATAAATTATTCTCTAAAAGTGTCCAATGTCAAACAAATTAAAAAATTGAAATGTCAAATATTATAAAAGTCATTAAGCTTATTAACAATGGAAAATCAAGGTTGATTCCAAGAGGGCTCAATCTACTGCAAATTTTATACCAAGGGCTAATTATTAAAAGTGGAAGATGCTTAGAAAAAGGCTTAATTCTACTAAAAAAATCGATTGAATGTCAAATAATAACAAATTTTTTGAAAGTGCCTAATCTTGTTTAATTATGAAATCAGATGACTAATTGGGTTTTTCTCAAAAAATAATTGATTCAACAGAGACCTGCCAAATCTGCTCCCAACTTACAGTATCAAAGTTGTATGTAAACAATGAGAGGCTTTCAAACTCATGTGAAATCAAGATGGTGGTCACAAAAGTGCATGAATGCCATAAAAGGGTACTAGCTTGAGGTTTACTTGCAACACAAGCTAGTGCATGAGGTTAATGACCAGTTCCAATCTTGGAGGGGTGAGTGTCCTCATGTAAGTTAAGGTAGGTTTATCCAATCTCAATCATGAACCTATGAACCTAAATTAATGTTGTCACTATGTACACAAGGTGTTCATTTTTGAACTCAAAAGATGCAGCACTTAGATTTGAATTCAAAAAGGAACACCTTGTGTACATAGTGACAACATTAATTTAGATTCATAGGTTCATGATCAAGATTGGGTATACGTACTATACTTGTTTAGCAAAACTAACCTAAGTGCTCTCCCCTTCAACACCAATAGGAATTGTTGACGTTGCTAACTTAATTTGGAAATGGATTTGGACACCCAATTTAATCATGCTTATCACTTTTTCTCAACACTTTTCTTGTATCCTTGCTAAGAACAGATAAGGTTGATGACAAAGCTGTTTGCTCTGAACCACAAGGGAGGAAGTTTTGCATAAAGGAAAGCTACCATCTTTTTTTAAAAGCAAGCCAATGATGCAAAGATAGGGCCTTTATAGTACATGTATTTGTTTCTATTCTAAATATATATAATCCACTTTCCTAAAATATAAACATGAGAGCTAAACCCCATTTTATTGCCATAAGATTTTGACTTCTGTCGTTTCCTAATAAGTGAAAAAAAGAACCCTTTTTTTATATTTTTTCATTGGTCAGGCGACATACCGCTCGAATGCAAACAAGTGAGAAAATCAAACAATGGACCATCAAAATGGATTAAAATATCAAAAGAATATTATCCTTCATCTACGTATGCACATTCATCCACAAAATCAGTAAGTGTGTGCACATTGTTTCGTAAAACCAGCTAATGCTAGTAACTTCCATCCAGGTTTGAGGGCACCATATATTTCTTTGAGTGGGATTTACAATTTCATCCATGTTTTCACCCAATTCATTTTAGTTTTTAAATTGTGCTACGGTAGCCAGTGTCAAAATGATGCACGACCCAAACAAAAGTTTGCCCAAATATTTTCCAAAGAGGTAGTAATCTCGGTAGTAATGCAACAATCATTAGGGGTAGTTACATCTTCTCCAAGAGTGAAACTTTTATGAAGAATGAGAAGTTGTGGAGTAAAAATAGGCATTAATGGGAGCATTTCTCCAAGAAGGTTTGATTCCCCTTTTGTGGGTAGTGGAGAATAGAGAATAGAGTTTACTTCAAGAATGGTGATGCAATAAAAAAACAAGTTGCATTCACACTCAAACAAGGTCTCCAATTACAAGGAGGGTGAAATTAAAAAAATGAGATGAAAAAAAGACATGCATCAGCAAAAAAAAATTATATGCTAAAACTTCTCCACACCCATTCTTCTCCTTTGAAAGTGAAGAAAAATAATCCGAATCTTCACAAAAGGGGACCTACGCAAATCAAGGGGAGAGTGTTATGTCCCCATTCACTAAGGATTGAGAATGGGGTAAAGGAGTGACCTAAGGTGAGTAGCTTGAATTGCATCCCCTCTCAAATAAAGCATCCCATAGGTAGGTCACAAATGGATATGAGGTGGTCCTTGAATGGACCCACTTGAGTCATAAAAGAAAGTGTGTATTTTATTGCAAGAGCCAATCACACTCCTTAATTTCACCTCATCTCTTTATAAGTTACAAGGGAACAATTTATGGGAGACCTAGAATCACAAATAGGTACCTACTACTTCAGAAAACTTTGAAAATTCATCAAAAGTTCAATAATGATTCAAAAAATATGAAAATTATTGTGTTACATTTGGCATCCACTTATCTTTTTGTCTGAAAATTAGACAAAAAAAAACCATCTTGTCTGAAAAGCCCATGAAAAAACATATCAGCCCTTAAAGTGTCGAATTTCGAGCTACCTACATTACTCCTATTGTAACAAAAACCCTTGCTTACCATACTCTGAAATATCAAGTCTTTATTCTGCATGCAACGCAGTACAAGAGATTTGTGACTAACATTACATGTGGCAGAATTCGGTACAAAGTGGCAATAATTAATAACAAAAATACACCACACTACCTCCTTTTGAGTTCATATCAATAGAACAGCCGAGTGTTGTTCCGAACTAAAAAAACAACAAATCCGAATTACTAGTAAGAAAGGCTTCACTAAACTCGATCATTATTCTCTACATCGATGCGGCAGTGTCCCAGTTCAGCTTCAAGGTCTTCACAAAAGCTGGATTCGAGGTGAGGTCCGCAACCCAAGCCTTCACATGTGGCCGCTTCTCAAGCACGCCTGCAAACACGTCCACGGTCCTCACCTTCTCCAGATATGGAGTGTGGAAAACATCCGCCAGGCTGTACCCCTCCCCAGCCAGGTACTTCTTCTTCGACAGCTGCACTTCGTACACGTCCAACACCTTCTCCAGACTCTCCAAATGGCTGGCGATCAACTTCTCATCTGCAGCTCTTTTGAACAATTTGGACACGAAGACCTCCCTCATCAGGGGTCCAATTGCAGGCTGGAAGCTCTGGGACTCTGCTTCCACCCACTGGTTGATCGCAGCCTTCTCCTTCGCCGTCTTGCCCACCAGGTATGTCAACTCGTACTTATCAACGATGTACTTCGCTATGGCTCGAGACTCTGCACACATTTGCACCAAAATGTTGACACTTTCTAGCAGCAAGCTCATCATCCTTGCAGACTGCCGTGAATCGAACCAACACTTGCATGAAAGCAAACCATATTGACACACCATTGAAGAACACAAATAGGGAAATTTTTTATGGATGCCGTATTTGTATAGATACCAGTACCCCGATGATTCTTAAGAAATTGCTTAAATATTCTTGGACCATAATTTTCAGAAGTTTGTTTGTTTGTTGTGCATGATACTTCGTTCATGACCAATGTCAAAGCAAGGAGTGCAATAGAACAAAAAAGAAGCAACGTGCCATTTGCAGCAAAATGTTGACACTTTCTGGCAGCAAGCTCATCGTCCTTGCAATCGAACCAGCACTTGCATGAAGGCAACCCATATTGACACAACATTGAAGAAAACAAATAGGGAAAATTTTATGGATACCCCTGAAGTTTGCCATATTTGAATAGATACCTGTGGTTTTTCAGAAATTGCATAAATACCCTTGGGCCATACTTTTCAGGCGTTTGTTTGTTGTGTTTCATGACCAATGTCAAAGCAAGGAATGCAATTGAACATAAAAGAAGCAACGTCGTATGCACAAAAGAAGAAGCAAGTGGCATGCACAATTAAACAAACGCTTGAAAACTATGGTCCAAGGGTATTTGTGCAGTTTCTGGAAAATCGGGGGTATCTATACCAAAAAAATGGCAAGCTTCAGGGGTATTCATGAAATTTTCCCAAATAAACACCACTGACAGTGCCTAGTTACGAAAAATTACAAACTAGAGCCGGTTTACAGTTTTCTGGACAAGTCTCGACCATAGACAACAGGTTGCGGCCAAGAGAAAGCTGCCTGAAGCCTGCACAGTAAGATGGAAAAATACTGGAAAAAAGAAGGCTAAGAGATTGTTAATGGATTGATGGTGTTTGATACGTTTCACAGAATGGTGAATGTAGATAACTCTAATCCAGACAAATATATAATTAGAGATGTTGTGTTATTTACTTACCAAAAATTCCAACCTCGCCATCCGAGAAATACGGGACGATTCCAAAGGGCTGCAGCCACACCAATTTCAAGAAAAGCATTCAGGTTAGTCACTGAATTATAGCTCCAATTCTAGCAACAAGATCAATCAAAACCTAAACTCTCACATTGATCTTCGGAAAATTAGCTTACTGAGATCAAAAGGTTTGCAGAAATTTACATGTTTCGCTGTGTACTCAGGGGACTTTTGCTGTAAACCAGCTAGGTTCACCTTCACCAACTCCAAATCTTTCTCAGCGTCCACCTTCACATGCCCAAGATAACGGTAACTAAAAGCAAACAAGCAAGCAGCCCGGTTCAGGCTGGGAGTGAACAAGATTTAGGAACATCTCATTGGTAAGTGGGAGGGTTTTGTTCAGAGGAGCTTTCATAGTGCAGTAGACAGCCCTTAGGTCTTCACGCCATGTCATCACTCACTCCCCTCAGGAGTTCACTTGTAGAGAACAAGATTTGGGGTCACCTCTCAAGGTGATCCCAAATATTGTCCATTAGATAACAATACAAAATCATATTGGGTTAGAATAGAATTATAACTCCACCAAACAGACTTCTAATCCCTAATCTAAAAGACATTTCTCCAAACACACAAAACCAATGATGACACAACAATTTCCCACCAGATGAAGACAGACAAGACATTGGACAAAACATTTCTTCCACTATGAGGTCCACTTTAGGTTTGAACTGGGTCTAGACAAAGCTTTTAGGCCTAGTTCAATCTAGCGACTGAACAAAACATAAAAACTAGCTCCCCATCTGGTGTTTCATCCGCTAGAACCACTTCCACATCATCCAATCATTGGGTGTGCCATTCCATGAGTGCTCCTCTACTAAACATGTTTGATACCACCCTTAGAGCAAGCCTCAAAATTTCACTATCTTGTTTGCCGACATAGACATATTGATTGATAACATGACAAATTGAAATACCAAACAAACCCTAAATGTGAACACTTTGATGGACAAAACTGATATCTGAACGAATGACGTTTGAGATAATTTCGTCCGGTCACTAGTCTGAACTGGGCTTTTAGTCATTTTTGCCAGATGTCTTCCAACAAGGGTTGCAAAAAAACCCACATCGCATCCAAAGAAATGTCCAAAAGTGAGAAGGCTCTTACATCCGCCAAAAAGAGCGGCAGAATGGCGCGCTGCACATTAGCCGTCGGCGCGCCATACAACTTCATCACCATAGCTGGCTTACGTTTCGGTGCACAAAACCTTCGCCTACAAACAATCACAACCTCTCAACAACAAATCCTAATCTATCCAGATCTAGAAAGCTCTGAAGCTCTAAGAACGAAATGAATCAGAGAGAAATGCTTCAGACGCCTCGAATTTGAAATCTAACGCAAATACTGGTAATCTAGGACAAGTGAGCAAACCCACACAAGCTTTCAGCAAACTGGAGAGAGAGCAATCAAAGGTGCTGATCCAAAACACCGGTACTGAATGTGGAAACGTTCTGCTTTGAGAGTGGCAAGAGTTATTATTGCGAGGTAGTAGACTAGAAGCAAAGGTCAATGCCGATGACGGAAAGGTCAAAGGTGTAGTCTACTGATTTCAAGGCTTTGTTTCTTCTGTGCACTTTATCTGTTTCTTCTTCAGTTTCTGTGCTGCTGGTTGGCCCCTTTTTTCGAGGAGGGACATAAATTTGACACTTTTGTAGAGAATTGGGGACGGCTTTTTATTTTGTCCATGTTGTACTGTCGCCTACTTTTGGGAGTCTAAATGTCATTACATAAAAAAAAACATAAGTGCCAATAACATGACTTTTCAACGAAATTTGCATTTAGGAATGATGTGGTTGTTGATGAGTCATGGTAGTCACTCTTTCTTCACTCCATTGATAGGGCATCTTTATCGGTGGCTCAAACACACTCAAAGTGGATGAAAAGTATTGAGGCCTCTCTCAAAACCCTCTCAAGACACTTTGTCTTATGGTAGGAGATTCGAAAACCGCCTAGGCATTTTAAACCGCCCATTAGACTGTAGTGAAATGGACATGAGGTGATTCTTAAATTGGTCTCTTACAGTCATTGAATGCATGGAAGAAATTTTTTTTAATTGCAGAGAGCCAATTATCCTCCTTGCTTCCCCATAATTCTTCACAACTTACAAGTGAATGATTTTTGGAAGGTCTAGGGTAATAAATAGAGACCTACGACACATGCACTTTGAAAATTCATAAGCAATTCAAAAATGATTCAAAAAATATGAAACAACTTGTGTTACATTCTGCATCTATTTCTCTATGTCTGAAAAATGAATTAAAAATCCTCCCATTCATGGAAAACCAAGAAAAAGGGGGATGAGTCCTTAGATGGTCGGTTTTCAAGCCTCCTACCTTACCATGTCTAGCAAGGGCCCTTCAAAGCACTATTCAACACTACTCATCCTAATTTTAGTGAACTTTATTCTCTTCTTTCCTTGAATGGTGATCAAATGATTATTTGTAGGGTGTGTTGGCGTGCATGGCCACCTTTTTGAAGAGCATGGGTGGAGATCAAGGAGCTTGAGGGCCCTTCCAAATAGATGGAAATCTTTGAAAGAGCCTGGACTGAGTGAGATGCTCTTAACCCTTAAACCCCAAAGGGGACGATTTTCCTCCCCTAGACTTTAAAAAAACACTATGTGGGCAAAAAAAAAGCAGTTTTTCCTCTAATCTTTTTTCAAAAGTGATTGTATACTGTACACATGGTCCATTATAGAAGGCAAAAAACTACCTCATTAATTGCACTCACATGTTTAGGTAATTCAAATTGTGAGAAATTTCAAAGTCATGGTGTTAGGTCCCAAGCTGCCCTTACCGTAATTTTCATGAGGGCACCATGCACTATTGACTTTTGCAACTTTTAAAAATAGTATTTTAATCTGAGGGCACCATTGTAGAGATCATTGCTCACTATAATCACTGTATGGGGGGCATGCACGGTGACCACCCTTGGCATTTAAGGGTTAATCTTTCAAGAATGGGGATGTGGTACTCTCTTTTTGATTTGTGAAGGTCCCATGTTTTGAAGATTGAGAAGTTTTTTTCTTCTTTTCAAGAAGAGAAGAATGAACAAGGAGAAGTTTCTGCACGTGAAGTTTTTATTAATGTCTGTTTATTTTTTGTCTTACTCTTCTTACTTTTACCCTCCTTGTAGTTGGAAACCTTGATTGAGTACATGAATGCAACTTGCTTTCTTACTACATCACCATTTTTAAGTAAACTTACTCTCCATTCTCCACTGTCCACTAAAGGGAAATCAGACGTTCATGAAGAATACAACTTCTCATTGTTCGTAGAAGTTCATTCACGGAGAAGGTGTGAGTAGCCCTCTAGCTCTATACGAACACTTGATTTCATTTCATATCTTTGACTACAAACCAAATGAACTAGGGTATAGAGTTTGCAAACAATTAGCTTGAACAATCTACTCGGATATGTTGATTTTAGCTTTTGACATGTGAACAAAAAAATTCAAGCAAAAAAAATTTAGAACTTCTCGTTGTCAATACTGTATGTTTCAAAACATACAAACATGCTTCAGCTCAAAAGCTAAATTTTTCAGTTTGAAAAAGGGGCTTCAAAAATGATTTCAAAAAATTACTATGATAAAGCTTTAGATAATCACTATAATTAGCATTTAGTATAATAAATATAAAGGAACAACCTCCTTGTAATAATCATTAATAATCAATGAATAGTTAATTGAGAAGGAAATTTGAATTATTTATACCAAAAATTAACAAAAAAAATTGGTCAGTATTGTAGTCGATTCAAACGATATGATCTATTGGTCACAGACTAAAACTCATGTTTGAAAATCATCTTTTAACTATTATTCTAGATTGCTCTTCACCATTCAACTTTACAAGTTTGAAAATAAAGACTAGCCCATAGCTATTGACCTCAAAACGTCCAACAGACCCATTTTGGATCATTTTTGTCCTTGCAAACACCCCTTGCCTTTTCACAATGTCCCATACTCCCATTTTATCCATCCAAATTTTCTAATATTCTTCTATTCCTTTCTCAATAATTGAGTACCAAATGCTCTATAATTTAAAGAGCGCAAATATGCTTTATCTCAAGAACAATCTTTTTTTCTAGAAAAAACAGCTTTCCGTGTATTGCTTTTTAAAAAAATACGGAAAATTCTGAACTACCGGAATGGCTCTTAGCAGAGAATCACATCAAAATTGCTATTGCCCAATTCTACACATAAAAAATACAAATATATATGTTTTTTGGTTTTATTGATAGATTTCATCGTTAAACACTAATTCGTACAAGGAAAAATCCAACTGTGCCGATATAATCAGTAAATTGTACTTACTACTTTTGTTTAATGTCCATTACCGAATTGTTTTTCTTAACTGTACTTTAGAGCATATCTTTTAATTTTCACACTTTTTGGGTTTTGAGAAATCACGCAAGGGCACGTACACGTCAGGGTTACTGCGTTGGCCCTATGGTTTCATTTATATTTGATATTTACATTTACTGCAGGGTTGTAACAAGATCCCTCTGACATGAGTACAGATGAATGAACGCAAGCTGTTACGGCTACAATTAGGGAGATTTTTTGGACGATTTTCGCCAGAAGCGTACGTCACTGGCGGCTTGCAACCCCTAAAGGATGTTGCCTACCAAAAGTGTTGTTTGTATTTGTACAAGAACCATTTAGTACTTAAAGAAATGACTATATGACAAATGTTAGAAATTCCCTAAAAAATCCTAGTTGACAAGTAGTATGACTATGACTTGGCTTGAAACTTACAATTCCAATGGGGTTCATGTGCTATTCGAATACCCCATCCGTATACAACTTAGGAGTCTGTATACAAAACAACAACATCCATTAGGGATTAACCCCTGAAGGCCCATGCACCTTGCCAAGTATCTCAGAATCTGTTATTGGATGAACAAAATGTCAACATTTTGATAAGTTGCATCTTTTAAAATTTTTTTGTAGCCGTACAAATTCAAACTAGGTGTGTTAGAAATCACATAGGAAAAGAAAACACAACATCATTTATGGATTGAAAGATTATAACATTTGATCAAGAGGGTGTTAAAACTATGAAAGTGATTTCAAGTCTTTCAATCCTCTTTTCACATCTCAAATTTGAAATTGAGGATACCAAAAAAATATGAGTATGTAAAGTAAAACACGTGTAACCCTAGTCAATTTACGGATTCTTAAAATTTACTCAACAACTTTTTAAATCAAGTTTCTAATGTGATTGTTTCTCCAAGTTCTAGTGCACTTGAGGCTCATCTCCAAGAGCTCTCAACACTAGAAAGTGAAGATTTGCAATGGACACCCTTGCACAAAATCTTGAATAGACAAATCATAGTCATTCATTTACAAAATTGGATTTTTGATACTAAAACAAGACTTTAATAAGAATAATTTAAAAAAATAATCACTTAAATTAATCTTCAATAAAAGTCAAAAAAATTCAAATTAAAATGCATAGCGGCCATATTCCATCCCCTTGGGCGGTCTAGGGTTAAGGGACCACTTGTTCCTACGGGGGACAAATGGGATTTTGGGCATGTCTTTATGGCTAAACTACTTTATGTAATTTTTTGAAACTTTTATGGAAGATGGGGAATTCAAAGTTCTATGTGGGCATCCAATTTCTTCCTCATTCCGACATTTATTAAAGAAGTTAAAAATGAATTCTTGAGAATTTTTGTTCAACAAGTAATCCAAAAACTTTTTTAAAAATTTCACTTTTTTAAATAAAAATTTGAGGTTAGTTCTTTAGACTTACGCATATGTGGAAAGCCTTTAATCATTCAATTCTAATTGATGAGATAAAAGTTATGAGAAGTTTTCATTTGTGCAGGCATAGTTTTGAGATTTTCAACACCTACCCTCAAACTAAAACTTCTCATAACTTTTATCTCATCAATTAGAATTGAATGATTCAAGGCTTTCCACATATGCGTAAGTCTAAAAAACTAACCTCAAATTTTTATTTAAAAAAAGTGCAATTTTTAAAGAAGTTTTTGGGTTGCCTGCCAAACAAAAATTCTCAAGAATTCATTTTCAACTTCTTCAATAAATGTCGGAATGAGGGAAAAATTGGATGCCCGCATAAATATTTGAACATCCCATCTTCTATAAAAGTTTCAAAAAATATACAAAGTAGTTTAAACCATAAGTACATGCCCGAAATCCCATTTGTCCCCCGTAGGGACAAGTGATCCTTTAGGATTAATATACCTTACCCGTTTGTAGGCCTTCAAGCTGACGCCACAATTTTACTCAGATTTGAAGCTGCCCCTAATTTCTAAGCTGCAATTTGGAGTCAAGTCACCACTCACTTTTGACCTTTTATCTACACCAAAGTGCCAAACAGTGCATTTAGATTGCCTTTAGAACTAAGGTATGTACATCCTTAAGCGTCAAACTAAGGGTTTTGAACATGATGAGTATCAATAAACAGCTAGCAAACTATAGGATCCTATTAGGAACAGAAAATAGTGAGTTTGCACTTTCGAATGTATTATTTGGATATTGTGAGAATATGTTGTGAATTTTTAAAGAGCAAAATGCCATTGCACCCATAACCATTATTAAGATTTCATGTTCACATGTTGTACATCCTTGTCATTACATTTATTTATTTCCACAAATTTTCCAAAATTTCAGAGGTGACGGTTATGGGGACAGTGGTGCTTATGGGTGTACATACCTTAGTTGCCTTACCGGATCAAAGTTACCTTATGACTCACCCTTAGCCACTAGAGGAGCATGCAACTCTTTTGTGCTAAGATAAATTTTGATTTTGTCTAAAGTTCCAACTTCCATGCTCCTTGACTTTGGCACTTGTTATTGCACTCAACCTTTGCAGACTTCCTCCATTGTTTATTATAGTAATCATTGCCAAAAGTTATTGTAGTCATGGTAGATATTCAATTAATGTAAAATGTCAAGAAATTAGTCTAAAGTAACCTAAATGCATTGTTTGGTGTACACTAAGTGCATTTCCATCGGTGCCTCGAACACACTCAAAGTGGATGAAAAAGGTTGCTGCCCTCCCAAAACCCTCTCAAGACACTGTGTCCTACCATTTATAGCAAGTGCTCTTCAAGATACTACTCATCACTACTCATCATAAGTTTAGGGAACTTTATCCTCTACTTTCCTTGATAATTGGTCAAATGATTATTTACAGAGCATGTTGAAGTGCTAGGCTACATTTTTGAAGAGCATGGATGGAGATCAAGGAGCTTGAGGGCCTTTTAACCCCTAAAGGACCAAGCCCCCGTTTGAGGGACAATTGCGATTTTGGGCATGTACCTATGGCTAAACTACTTTGTGTGATTATTTGAAACTTTTATGGATGATGTGCAATTCAAAATTTTTTGTAGGCATCTAATTTCTTCTTCATTTTGACGTGTATTGAAGAAGTTATTAAGTATGAATTTCTGGAAAATGGGCAAGATCAAGCAACCCAAAAACTTCTTTAAAAATGACATTTAAAAAAAATAAAAATATGAAATAGGTTCTTTAGACTTATATATAGGTAGGGAGCTTTGAATTATTCAATTTTGATTGATGAGATGAAAGTTATGAGAAGTTTTTGTCTACGGGTAGGTGTGGTTTTGAGAGAAACACCGTGTCTCTGAATCTTCTCACAATTTAGGTTATCAAAAAATATGAGTGCATTTGCTGATATTGTTTTTTGCCTTCCATGATGCACCATGTGGTTATGATCACTTCTACAAAAAAATTAGCTGAAAAACAACATTTTTGTGTAAGGCAGAACCACCCATTCCCAACCAAAGATCCAAACCCAACTAGTCTAGGGTGTGCTATGTCTAATACCTATTTCCAAGCCTTGGAATGCATAATTTTTCCCTTTTCAAGAGGACCGAGGGCCCTTTTGGGGGACATTTGGGATTTTGGGCATGTACCTATGGCTAAACTACTTTGCATAATTTTTTGAAACTTTTATTGAAGGTGAGGAATTCATAGATCTACTTTGGAATGAATTTTTCTTCATTCCGACAATTATTGAAGAAGTTAAAAATGAATTTCTGGAAAAAATTGCTCCTTGGGCAGCCAATTTTTTTTTTAATAATTTCATTTTTTTCAAATAAAAATCTGAAATAGGTTCTTTAGACTTATACAGATGTGAGGAGCTTTGAATTATTCAATTATGATAGATGAGATGAAAGTTATGAGAAGTTTTTGTTTGAGGGTAGGTGTGGTTTAGAGCTAATAGCACAATATTCATTAAAAGGGGAAAAATATGTGTACCATTTTGTATTTCACCTTAATCCAAAATAGCCACCTTAAACCAAATTTGAAGTTATCAGATTCAATCTAAGCCACTAAGATTTTTTCCCTCTCAAATTCCTCCTCTCAGGTGAGGCCATGTGTACCAAAAAAAACACTGGAGCTTGGATTTAGGTGACCACTCTAATCCTTCAAAAGTCTCACTTTGTAAGCTTTTTCCTCTTTTAATGAATATCGTGGTTAAACCACACCTACCCACAAACTAAAACTTCTCATAACTTTCATCTCAAGGCAATTCCAAGAAACACAACACTATTTTGTCTCAAACACCCTTAAAATTGGTAGTATTAGGTAGTACTATGAGCTTTTGAAATAATAATTTTTTAAATAAAATAAAATATGGACAATTTGTAAAGCACTTAAAATAGCATACTTGTGAAAAATAAGACCTAGAAAAATTCTATTCTAAAAGTTATGCACAAAAATAGACGGACAAAATTTACCAATAAAAAGACAATTTTCTTTTTGTTTTTTAGAAAATAGTAAAAAATTCAAAAAAATAAAACAAAAAACAGCTATTTTTGAGCTACTAGTAACCCATTGCCTCATGTAAACCAATTTTTTATTAATGTTTTTGCCTATCTCTTAGGCAGGGAGATAGGATGTCCACTTTGAGCCGGTGTGCATGGCATGGAATTTAGAATTTTGTGAAACCCTTCTGTAGATCTATGTAATGCTCTATGATGAACAACTTCCCTGATTTGTGGCATGAGATTTGCTTTTTTGGACCCAAAATAGTACTAAAAACCCCCAAAATGACCTAGGTAGACACCTATTTGGGGGCTATTTAAAAATAGTAAAATAATTTTAAAAAAACCGCAAAAATCATCAAAGGTATGTAACTATGACAAGTACCTTCCTTTGAAATTTCAACTCAAAAGAACTTGTTGCGCAAATGTTACAAGCCAAAAAGCACTTACAGGAGGTGAAGGGGACAGAAAATAGTACAAGTGTTTCTTGGAATCACCCCTCATCTATCAGAATTGAATAATTTAAATCT
The DNA here is from genome assembly GCA_963920765.1 of Ulota crispa. Taxonomy (NCBI): domain Eukaryota; kingdom Viridiplantae; phylum Streptophyta; class Bryopsida; order Orthotrichales; family Orthotrichaceae; genus Ulota; species Ulota crispa. The sequence goes on along the minus strand of OY987249.1, from coordinate 7,709,548 downwards.
CTCTACATCTATATAAGTCTAAAGAACCTATTTCAGATTTTTATTTGAAAAAAAAAGAAATTTTAAAAAAAGTTTTTGGCTGCCCGGGGAGTAGCTTTTTCCAAAAATTCATTCTTAACTTCTTCAATAATTGTCGGAATGAAGAAAAAATTACATTTCCATGTAGATCTATGAATTCCTCACCTTCAATAAAAGTTTCAAAAAATTATGCAAATTAGTTTAGCCATGGTTACATGCCCAAAATCCCAAATGTCCCTCGAAGTGACAATGATCCTTTAGGGGTAAAGATGAATGAGGTCATGACATGTGTCCCAAATGAAAGTAGGAAGTAGTGAGCGAGAAGTGTTTTGGCTATGATTGGGATCAAGAGAGTCTAGTGATTTGGTATGGGTTCCAAACAATTTATGCACTTCAAAATTTGTATATAATTCAATTTTGCGTGAGAATTTCTGAAAAAATTTGTATTGCAATATTTTGTATGAAGCCACCAAAAAAAATTGGTGCCACATTGTTGCTCTAACATGCTATCTTGAAGGAGCTTAAATGATCAAGAATGGGTGGTTCTACCTTAACCCCTAAATGACCATTGTCCCTTGGGGGGACAGGTTGGACTTTGGGCATGTACCTATGGCTAAACTACTTTGTGTGATTTTCTAAAACTTTTATTGAAGGTGGGGAATTCAAAGATCTATGCCGGGCATCTAATTTTTTCTTCATTGCAACATTTGATGAAGAAGTTATGCATGAATTTATTAAAATTTAGGGAGGACCGCCCATCCGGGCAGCCCAAAAACTTTTTTTAAAATTACATTTAAAAAAAACAAAAACTTGAAATTGGTTCTTTAGGGTTTTAAATACTTGAGAAGCTTTGAATCATTCAATTTCAATTAATGACATGAAAGTTATGAGGAGTTTTTGTTTGTGGGCAATTATGGATTCTCTACTCTAAAATAATCTTTGAAGTTCTTTATTTTACTCAATTTTCCATATTTTGGAAAAAAATAAACCAAAGGAAATAGATTGTTTATCACAACATTATGACCGTTGGGATTTGCATTTTTCATTTCAATAATCAAATTCTTTGCAATTTAGTATTTTGACTCATTCTCTACTTCATTTTACTTACTGTTTTTTCCCATGTGTTGTATAGTGCATGACACTTATAACCAACAACGGCCAATCTAAGTGATTAGCCTAAGGCTTTGTCAAAAAAAAAGTTATCAAAAAATCGAGTCCACCAAGATGAAGCTTAAACCCTAAACTTCATCTTGGTGGACTTGATTTTTTGATAACTTTTTGTTTGACAAAACCTTAGGCTAATCACTTAGATTGGCTGTTGTTGGTTATAAGTGTCATGTACTCATGCACTATATAGTTCCAATTGATTTGAAAATTCTCCCACACATACCTAACTTGATCTCTTGCATGGAAAAAATAAAGTGCAACATTGGGTAGAGCAATTTTTTCATGTAAAAGTGGTTAAAGGCTTTTGAAAATTTTGGGGAGCATGAAAAAACTTTTTTTTTTCACTTTAAATGTAAATATCTCACTCCTTTCCATCTAAAACGAGCTGATTTTTTTCCCACAAGTACCTCTTCTAATATAGGGCAAAATCCTAATATTGGATTTCCCAAAAACAAAACATAAAATTCTTTTTACTAAACCTCTTAGAAATGGCAATTTATAGTGATTTTCACATTAAAAAAGGACTTGATCCTTTAGGGGTTAAATGAGCTTGTTTTTTTTGGTGGCTAGAGGACGATTTTTGTCCTTGTCGACGTTTAAGGGTTAAAGTGACAGTTTTAGAGCATTATACCTTATAATCCGCGACCTTGAGCTCACATCCACTCAGGAAGACGCTCTGCCAGCTAGTGACAGTTTTGCCGGTCAGTGGCGGAGGCGGGTCCCAGAAATCATGATCCACATAAATAGACGCTGAAGACGACATGCCACCAAACAAAAATGAAAAAGCAACGTTGCATGATTTTAACACTGCCACCCTCCCATCATGCTACCATGTCACATTGCTTCTAGACCACGCTTTTCTTGCACGTTTCCTCGACTCATCATTTCTTTATAATTCCTGTTAATCCTGATGTGCGCCATGAGCATGGACCTGCGATAGAGTACAAAACATTCAATCATGCGAAGATTCAACCAACTAAGCGTACTCAGATCATTCCACCGGCGATGTACATACTTCCATGAAGCAACAGTACTACTGCGCATTCCGATGTACGTACTCTTCCATGAAGCAACTGACTGTATTCAAAAAAACAATTCTCATATCCAAATAGCTATATTCATTGCAATTTGTGTCAATCTCGTTTTTCCTTGTCTTAAGTTAGTTAGATCGTTTGCAGTGCAGATCTTTTTCTTTTCGAATATTGTGTTATGAACGCAGTTTATTAACGTTTAGGACTTGAATTATTGAAGGAATAGCTAGTTGAAGACATTCTCTAACTAAGATGATCTGCTCGATCGATGTCCTATGTGAAGTTCTTGTTCGAATTGAAATTCTGACAATGATCGACACGTTGAGATTTGAATTAGGCTCGTGTAAGTTATGTGAGATGTTGTGATTCTGGTGGTGGAGTAGTCGCTGTGGCAGGTGCGGAGAGGGCTGTATGACTGAATGGGTTATATATAAGAAGAATTCATTTGAGGATGAGTTACACGTTTTTAATGCATGGCTAATATGAGAGAGCTCTGCAGGGGGAGGGTAATTAAAATTTCGTATAGGCGAGCTACCTTTGTGATCTGCGCCGGCAACTGTGTGGTGATGCTCTGCATGATGTATGTGATTCTGTCGCCGTCTTACCTCCGAGCCTCTTCTTTACCAGCTCTGGCTATGGCGGTCGCCTCTGGTGCGTCCTACTCTAACTTCTGATTCTGATGTATGATGTTTATGATATAATTATTATTGCTGTTTGTTCACATCGATGATGAAGCACTGTTTGGCTTCGGTTTTGAATTTATTTTGGAGAGTCGTAATGTTAGTGACCGCAGATGGACATCACTCGGAACAGACTGTCACCAAAGAAGACTTGGAGCGTATGAAATCCTCTGACAAACTGAGGCGTGCTTTGATACCGACTCATCTCATTGAAGTGGTGATATTCGGAGTACCTGCTTGGACTTACAACAGGATTTGTACATGCTTAATTCGAATCAAGGTTACCGGACCACAAAATGAAATAACTTTATGCCGTTTTTCTATTATTTTCTAGCTCAGTTACAATCTGAACGCTTTTTAACGCTTTTCAATTCTATGTGTGTACGTAAACCTTAAAAGCAGAGCATTTAGAAATGTCCTCCAATTAAAAACCGGAGTCTAGTGAAAGCAATCAATTTTGCAGCTTAAAAAGATTGAGGATTCCTGTGTCCGGTAACCCTGATATTTAAAGAATCGGTTAGAAGTTTGAATTAAACAACGGTGGAAAGTTACGCTCAATTCGTTGTACGAAATTGCGGTCATGAATAAAGCAAATTATTCAGTTTGATGAACATTGAATTTGCGGTTTTTTCGCACATTTGAAGGTGGAGGAACTTCAAGCAGAAAGGGAAGTGGACATCGATCGTACGAAGACATCGAGCGCAGATAGGTACAAGCGGTCCAAAGAGCTCTCTCAACGTTTGGCCCAAGTCAGGCGAAACAACGAACAATCAATTTGGCATGGTGAGTTCCTCCTCACGCAAAGTTGAACAAATTATGTATGCAGTACTAATTTTTCTTTTCATATCTCTGCCGGGAATCCCCAAGATGATTCAGCTGCAATAATGTTTCTATTTGTTTGTTTTTTTCTGTTACAGGTCTACTACAGAAATGGAAAAAAGAAAAGCTTCAAGGTGCCAAAAGACATGAAGGACGACACTTAAGTGAGGTTTCAAAGTGGAAGATGCGAGGTGGTGCAATTCACCCTCAACCACCTGTTAGCAGCAGGTCAACAATGAACGATATTGCTATCTCTCACGAAAACACTTCTGAAAAGATACAGTGAAGCATGATTTCTTTCTTTCTCATTCAAGGGAGATCAACTTGAAAGTTCAGAATTTATATCCACATTGAAAAACCTGAACTTGTTAGTCAAGAAGTTTTCCTTCCAGGTCTTGTGGCTGTATGCAAGCCATTATGCTACTGTGCTGAGACTTGACCTTGTAGAAACTGTAAATATGCTAACATCTATCAGGAATTCTGAGGATGGGGTAGATCTAAAGATCAAATACATAACAATACCTGAATTGATTAGTGAGACAATCTTCAAGTTAGTTTTATTTTCCTATGCATTGGTGTGAACAGTGCATAATCTCAATGCAAACAACATCATATTAGGTATTGTGGGAAAAAGGGTATAATTTGGGACTTTCAGACTCGCTTTCAAAAGTTTTAGGTGATCTCCTCAAACCGAACTCAACATTCTTTTTTGCGCACGTGTCCTCACCTGAGAGGAGAGATTTGCAAGGAAAAAAATCTTAGTGGCTCAGATTGAATCTGATACATTCGAATCTAACTTTTTGGGTTTGGGAGAAAACAAAGTGGGACACCCTTTTTTTCCCAATTTACCTAATATGATGTTTAACAAGTTTTGTCGCTGTAGGAAGTTGTGATTGCTAGACTTCTGATACTGGGACTGACCATTATAACCTAACATTATAATATGTGCTCTCAGTAGCAAAGAGCTGTAACAGGTTAGTTGCAATTGAGTATGTTTTCTTCTTTCTTGAGATCTCACGGGCAATCAAACGTCTCAATAAATTACCTACTTTGAGATAATGTCTAGCAAAGCAGGCTATGTCGAGAGGAACGACCACAGAACATCTCCAGAAGAACTACAGGTCAATACTTCCTTGTTCTCTAACATGGCTCAACATGTCCTGACTTACTGCTGTTCTTCATAATCGAGGCAGCTTTACCATTATCGTAGGAGACATTTTGATGTTTGCACGGTTCAAATTTAATAAAATAAATGTGGCATTAATATCGTATATTGCATAACCTTAAACATTACAAGACTTGCACCGCCAAGGAGCTGTGACAGTTGGAAAGGATGGACCTTGGTGGTCATTGACACGTTGCACTTGGAGATTGATGAACTTCCACAAAGAACAACATGCTCTCACCATGAAGAACGCAAAACCTTCCACTGGACTTCAATAATTGTGTTCACGCAATTGCATTGCAAACAAGAGCCCCAAAAGAAATCTAACTTGCATGTCTGATCACTGGTGAGCATGGACGGGGGAGGGAGAGCAAGCCTCTGTAAACACCTTCTCAAGATGAATTTCATTAGTTTCTCTTGCCATCCGTGGTTATGGCGTGAGCATGAAAGAGTTCTATTTGTGCTTCCTCCAACAATACAGTCAACAATATTATGTTGATCCGGATCTCTTGATTAGGATATTTTGAACATAGTAGTGTTGATTAGGACATGTTTGTGTTGATTAGGAGTGCTTGATTAGGATATATTTTCTACTAGTGCAAAAACGACCTCTTGCTACTAGATCTCGCACCACAAACTTTCGTGTATTTCCCTCTGTCAATTTTAGGAATTCTTCACATTTTCCTTGCGAGTATTCACCAAATTGTTGTTTTTCCTGCTTACTGCGTCAAAAGGAAATATTAAACATTTTTGTCTATTTCTTATATGATTATTCTCTCTCTCCCGATTCCATGTTACAACATGTTTTTGCTATGTTTTGTATAATACTTAAGGAATTCATAAGCAAATCCCTGCAGGGAAACCACAAGAGATTGCTGTGACAGCCATGCCAACAAAGACATAGCTTGAAAAAATTAAATCTCGCATAAATTTTATCAAGGAAAACCTACTATTTCTACTTATCAAAGCTTGAAAACTTAGCCTCAAGGACCTATTTTTATTGTTCTCTTTTCTTCAACTACTGTGTAGGTGAGGAAAACTATTCTTGCGAGCTTGTCGCAACAAGCAAGATCTCTGTAAGTGAGGAACTCTAAACATGCATAATTTTGCCGGCAGATTGTTGCCCCAAGATCAAGAGCATTAATTCTGCTTTGGTATTTTAGTTCTTACATCAAAATTTATTTCAACATGATGAAATTTGTGCCCACTCCGTGCACATGTTCGGTGACAAGATTGATTTTTCAGCTTTGAAAACTCCTATTACAAAGGAAAACAAGCAGCAGATCAAAGCTCTTGAAGCTCACAAACAAGACTGAAACATTAAGATAGTTTCTACTTGGATTGAAAGCGCCAAATTATTAGGGGTAGTCACACCTTCTTCAAGACTCAAATTTCTGTGAAGAATGAGAAGTGGTGGAGGGAAAATAGAAGCTAATGCAAATAGTTCTACATGGAAGAAGGTGTGACTCCCCTTTTCTGGGTAGTGAAGAACAAAGAATGAAGAATGGTAAAAATAGACATAATGACAAGAAAATAGATTACTAAAAACAAAACGAGACACTCTAGGGTGAATACAAGGGTGAAAACAAGATGTCAACAAGGTTAAAACTTTGCACGCAAAGACTTCTTCACCCAATTCTTCACCTCTAGAAGAGAAGAAGAACTCTTCTCAATCTTCAAAAAATATGGTTCCCGTCAATTGCGGACACCCTATCATATCCCTATTTTCTAAAAGTTGAGAATGGAGTGGAGAAGCTGTGAGAGCATCATCAACCCAAGACAGGGAACAAGGCTGCACTCGTGTTTTTCTCTATGGGGTCCAATTATCTGAGAGTTGGAGTTTGAGAGAAACGTCGGTGCAGCTCCGTTCCCCGTCTTGGGTTGATGATGCTTTGACTACCCTAGCCTATGCTTCCAGGAAGAGAACTATGATGCACTTACCACCCCCTACATACAGAACCTCTATTGTCCAAAACTAACCACCAATCTGGTTAGGATCCATGCAACTGTCTCTTACATTATATAGAATTTCTTGTTGTAACATTCTCACAAGGGGTGTCTATCAATGGCAATACTTTGACATACTTTTGAACTTTTGATTTGATCTCCATAAACCAATATAGCACTTGGATTGTAGTTCTAATGCTTCCCACAATAACTAGAACTGGGTTTAGACTCTACATATGATTAGAACCTTTAAGTAATTCATACAAAAGCTTAGCTTGAGAAAAACTCTCATTGGTATCATGATGACTAGGGGATACATTAGCACAATGAATATGATTCTCCTTGTAATATTCAAGATATAAACTGTTAAAAATAACAAACCTTCAATTATCTATTTAATTCAAACATTTCCAGCAAAATACATGATAATTTTAAGGATATGAGTTTCTCAAAGTCAATAAATGCTAATTATCATGACCAATTATGATGCAACATGAAAATTTGCCCTAAAGGACAAATGTCTATGTTGACCCAAAATTTTAAAGGAGAGTAAAAATAAACAAGTCTGCATTGCTGCAAATTTGTTTATCTTTTCTCTTTTTTTCCAAATTTGGGTAAGCATGGAGATTTGCCCTAATTCCAATACATATATGTTTACTATGGATTATGGTAAGCAAACTTGACCATGTCCCTAGCTACACTAGATATTGCATATAGGTACTAATATCTTGACATCATAACAATTTTCATCAATCATTTTTACAAGAAACAAAATTTAAAAATTTAATATTTTAACAACAAAGTTGCAAAAAAAAACAAACTAATGACATCCAAGTTATAAATCATGCGAAATCCTAGTATTTATAGAGTTGCATGCATCAAAGAATGCTATTTCATGAGCAAGGATCCGTGAGTAGTGAGTTGTGAGCAAGGATTTTTAATCAAAATGATAAATTTCACATGTAATTATGTACTTAAGGCCCTATAAGTATGCATTTAAAACTATCATTTCTTGAAAAAATTGCTGTATTTTTAATTTTTTAATTTGGTTTTGAGTTGAGAATTTATTCCTGCTCACAAAAATTTGAATCCCCGCTCACGGCTCACCTATTTATGCTCACCCATTTATGCTCACCAAATAACGTCGTCCTCTTTAGCTTACTTTGATGAGCTACATTTTGGTTGTCTAATTTCCAATTCCAATTTTATTATGTGAATGCTTTTAATGACAATCACATGTTCTAGTTTTACACCAAATTAAAGATAGTAATATTTTTAATAAGTCGTTAAGAATTTTCTATTGATGAAGCAAAATGTACCAATTTTTTTTGTATGACATTATATATTTTGTCTTTTAGCTTACTTTGATGAGCTACATTTGGGTCCTCTAATTTCCAATTCCAAATTTTATTCTGTTAATTCTATAAAGTTCTTTCAACACGATAATCACATGTTCTAATTCTACACCAAATAAAAAGAATAACATTCTTCATAAGTCGTTCAGAATGTTCCGTTGACGATACTCTTACACGCAGAATGTACCAAAATTTCAAACCCCTAAGCTTAATGTGAGAAAAGTCAAAACCCTGATGGACCTTCGCCCACTTCGCAGGCACATGCAAGCCACTGAAGCCAGCCGAGACTGACCATTGTTCATGCTGACAGGTGGCATAACAACCAATCAGGCTCTCGCCCAACCTCACTGACAAGCCCACCACTCACACGAAGGCACGTTTGCGACGCGGGATCTCGTCGAACGAGAAACCGAGGAACGAACGAAACGAGTAATTCCAACGGCCGTCGCGGATTCGGTCGTCCGCCTCGAGAAAGGGGTCGAAGCCGAAGCCGAAGACGATGCTGGCTGGCCCCTGCTTCCCCGGAGAACAAGCGCTCCTCGCCGTGGTTCTCCCAGACGTTGCTTTGCAAGCATCGGTCGCATTTGTGCACATACATTCCCTCCTTCACCTTGCTCGTGCTCATCTCCTTAATTTCTTCTTCCACTCCTTCAATCTCTTGCTTGCATGGTGCGTCAACAGAGCTGCCAGCCAGCAATGGCCATAAGCTTACTCACCTTAGACCATCGACTATGAACAATGAAGCTCTGAATCACGGAGCTCGGGCGATAGGGCAGGGCCGTGGACGGGGACGCCTTATGGCGGTAGGGCGGTAGGGCGGAAGCGGTCCGGAGAAAAAGCAGGCTTCCGACCGAGACTGTTTATTCGCTTCGCCATGGGGGAAACCCCAAACCCTAGCACTATTCAGAGGCAGCAGAGCGGGATGGGGAAGCGAGTGTATCAAGTTTGGGAAGGGAGCAATGTAAGTAGAGTCTGTTACTCTCTTTTTGCTTTTTGTGTGAGTAGCATTTATTGTCGCGTCGAATGAGACCTGGTGTCGTGACTTTTCTTTTACAGTTGGAATCGATCTGTTGTGTCTGGAATCCGGAGATGTGAGTGTGAGAGAGAGAGTGAGGATGAGAAGTTTGAGTTTGCCAATCAGGATCTGTGGATTTTGATTTGCTTTTTTGGACTTTTAGGATTATTGTTTGCGTGTGAAAGACTATTCTATGGCACTTCGATTGGTGATGCTCCTACACGATGGCTTAGGTAGCTCAGGTCGACGCGCATTAGAAAAATTCGCGCGTTCTCTGCGTACTAAGCTTATGTCGGAGTTGGAGTTGTATTAGTTGTGGTGAAGGAGGCTACTGTCTATTCGAACAAGTTCTTATACTGGAAATTGTACTTATACGGGAGGGGATACTTTTCTCTTCAAGGTTTCAAATACCTCTAGCTGCATGTATTCAGCTTGAGTATGTTAAATTTTGCAAGTCGTTATTTTGTTATGGAAAATATTACATTGTTTTCATTCCAGAATCACTATCTAAGCAACATTACGAACTTAAATCGGCCGTTGTGTCGAGAGAGAATATTCTCTCCAGGATTCTCTCCGGATTGTTAGGGTAGGCAGTGAAAGCTGTGGACTACGACATGCCGTTTGTTGTAATGTTCTCTTCTATCAACAACTTGATACGTGCTTGTTAGATTCGAGTTTTGAATATTTGCGGATCTCTGATGGATACAAGACCTATTTTGTTGTAATTTTAGGTGAGACCTTCGGACGACGAGCTTGCGAATGTTTGGCTATGGATTCACCTTGACCTATATTATGAGCTACACGTGCTGACCTGATAGTGAAAGTGGTTTATGTATGCAGAGGTTCTTTTTATGCGGAAGATTGGTTTTTGGCCCGGATGTAAGATCGCTGGCGGTCACAATTCTCTTGATTGTGGCGCCAGTAGTGTGTTTCTGTATTTTTGTTGGTCGTCATCTCATCAACCATTATGATAACAACGGGGGAGTCGCAATCGTTGTTGTTGCTGCCATCTACACTGTCTACGTAAGTCTGCTCATACCGGTGCCTGCTTCTGAAATTTAATGATATACTGTGAGTCGACTGTCTTCTCGGCTGTAATTTGAGGCTCTGGTCTAGTCACAACACCTTGTAGTTGCAGTTTCCTGTTGAAACTAAGCGAGTTGACGTCAATTTGGATCAGGTTATGGTGTTACTGCTCTTGACATCCGCAAGGGATCCAGGGATTATCCCTCGCAATGCTCACCCTCCTGATCCCGAAGACGACAATGATCCAGTCGCTTCGCCAGCACAGAACGAGGATGTCAGGGTTCACTGGGGACCACAAGGACGCTTACGCCTGAATCGAACAAAGGATGTCATTGTCAATGGCGTCTCGGTGAAGATAAAGTACTGTGACACTTGCATGCTGTATCGTCCTCCCCGGTGTTCTCACTGCTCCATATGCAACAATTGTGTTCAACGATTTGACCACCACTGCCCTTGGGTGGGGCAATGCATTGGCCAGGTGTGCATATCTCCTGCTGCTGTACCAGGACTATCACAGGATGATTTTGAATCGAACTCGTGTTGGAATTTCGAGACATAGTTGGTTCCGTAAGCTCCCTGTGATGACCTGTTTGTAAAGTCATTGTTTCCTTTGGTGATATTCTACGTAATAGTATCCTGTTGCTGAAAGTGCGTCCGTTTGTTTTTTGGTTCTCATGTTTGACTCCGTTTGTTCGGTGGTTTGTGCAGAGAAATTATCGGTTTTTCTTCTTGTTTGTTTCTTCGACATCCTTGTTATGTATCTATGTCTTTGCAATGTGTGCATTGTACATAAAAATCTTGATGGATGACGGACATCGGACAGTATGGAGGGCCCTTTCTAGATCTCCGGCTGCCATCGTCCTCATGGTGTATTCCTTCATATGCGTGTGGTTTGTTGGTGGGCTCACTGTATTCCATCTGTACCTCATTGGTACAAACCAGGTTTGTCACCTTTTCTGGCTCTAGGTCCATGCAGTCACGCAACCTGTGATTGCTCTGTTCCTCTGGTTACATATCGTTGTTACAACTTTTCTCGTCTTGGTGTTGATGGACGTCTGACCCTGTTCCTTTCACTGCAGACAACCTATGAGAACTTTCGGTACCGTTATGACAACAAGGAGAACCCGTACAATCAAGGGTGTTGGAGTAACTTCAAGGAGATTTTCTGCACATCGATTCCGCCTTCAAAGAATCGGTTCAGGAGTAAAGCACAGGAACCTGCTCCGGGGCAAATGGGGGGTTTTCAGAATAGGTTAAACCTTGGAGAAGTGCAAGGATCGGGTGCTAGTAAGGGACCTGATTTGGAGCAGGGTTACAAAGCCACTTGGCCGAACGCCGAGGAAATGGTTGGAGAAGGGGGTGAGCTAGAGATGACTGGGGGACGTGTCAGCACTGGCAGTGAGCTTGGATCAGAGATGAAGGACTCTTTTGACCCAAATCCCGTGGAGCATGCACGTCAAACCGTTTCTTCTCATCCACGTCGGTCTGGCCGCAAGAGCGGCAATTGGGATATCAATCCTGACGTTTTGGCCGTGTCTTCTGCTGAGGGAAGTAAAGGCCAAAAGCATGGCCGTTTCAACGGGCAGACAACCCCGCCAGGCAGCCGATGACACGATCTAGCCAGAGATGATTATACAGATGAGAGATGGATCCTTTGGATTGCAAGTGTAGGAAATGGGAAAAAATCGGTCTTGAGTTATGCGTAACTCCGAGAATCCCTTGTCATGAGTTGAGGTGGGTGGATGACATGCACTTGTAGAATAAGTTTCATGGATGGAACGACGACGGAACACATGCGTTTGTTGTCTCCGAGGAAAATTGATTGCCAGTAGAAGTAAGTGCCAACAATGAAGCGGCAAGCGGAGGGGCAGTCAAGTGATGCTCATAACACTCGTGGTGTTGGGGATTCTGACACACAAAGGCAGCGAATGATCCACTCGTCCTTCCAGTCTGAAGATGCCTCTCTGGATTTTATGTTCTGAACATAAAAAGAAATCCATCTGTGTTGTTGGTTTGTTTCTCTTACCTCTTGTTGGTCACTGCCTTTGCTCAGGTATTCTTTATTTCAAGGTAGCTTCACTCTTAGTACACCGTGTGGCTCAATGATTGTATTGTACTGCCTGTTATTAATTGGAGAAATCAATTGGTCTGCAACCACGGCTCTCCACATGTCCTTTTTTCTATCTTTTGTTGATTACTCCAGTGTTCAATCTTTCACCAATCAGAGCTTGTGCCTCTACACGGCACCTTCTTAGCAGTTACTGCTCATTTGTAAACAGTCACTTGCTATCTTTGTTTCTACACTGTTCAAATGTCTTCGTATTTGATTACGGTATGCCGCTTTTTGTAACGCGTGAAAATCAGTAGAGTATGTTTTTAGCAGAATGTGGGGTCAAACCGTAAGAATACAGTAGAACTCCTGTATATCCTGTAAACTAATATCTTTGTAAACTAACGTATATCACAAATCTCAATGTCAAACCATATGTCAGTCATAAATCAAAGCAATTAATTCAATAGTAGTAATGCTCCTTGGTGCTATTCTGGCACTAACCTTCAAGGTCACTTCATTTAACCCCTAAATGTCCAAGGCACTAGATTTTGATGTCCAAAAAATTTCAAGAAACTCTATTGAAGGTATAGATTTTATTGTTTTGAGGTTTTTTTTTTTGGAAAAGTTGTGCATTGAAGTTAGCTTCACTGTTCAAATTCAACATCCTTCATATCTTATTTCATTTGTTTTTGGTGGAAGGTTAACTACAAGCACACATTTTTTGTCATGAATAGTGTTGTGAATAGTGTTACAGAGCCTATGAGAAATTGCCACATTAAAAAGATGGGCATCAAGTTGAGCAAAAGGTGAAAATTTCCCTTGGGCACTCCCTTGGGCAATAAGGGCCTTTTTAATGAAATTTCAACATCTAACAAAATCTGAAAGTGCTTTTGGACTAATTTCACTTGGAATGTCTTTGTTATTCAAATTATAATGTATTCGCCATTGAAAATCTTTCATTTGTAATGATTTTTGGTCAATAATTGCAACTGAAAATTTCTTTGTATTAGACGGTTGTGTTTTGATAGTTGCGTTGCAAGCTCATTTGCGAAATTGTGGTCATGGATTTGGAAGAGGGGCCATTGGTTTTGAAGTAACAACAATAAACACTAAAGCATCATAAGTGGTTTCCCAATTTTGTATCCAAAAGTTGCCAATTTGCATTAGAAGTTTTGGGCAGCTCCAAAAAAAGCAAAAAATTCCATACTCATCATTATTTGATCACAGATATCTTAAAATCCGCAAGGCCATTTTGGATTCTTTTTGGGTAGTGCCATCTAGAAACCTTTAAGTTCAAGATTCAACGGTTACAATTTTATTTTGGTGTTTAATAATGATCTTACAAGGACAATTCAAAAACTTCAAAACTACCTTCCAAAAACAAGAAAAACACCCTTTGTCATTTAGGGGTTAAACTTCCACAAAATTAACTAAGAACTTACTTAAATTAATCTAGTTCTTGGAGTTCCAACCATATTAGTTTAGAGGAATTCTATTGTACCAAAACTCGTACACTAAGGTAGCCTGCTTGAAAAGTGATCCTTGTCAAATAAAGCCTCCTATAGGGTGCCAAGCATGGTGACGTAGTGGTCTTTGAATGGTTGTCTTGAAGTCATAAAAGAAAAGGTGTATTCTATTGCAAGAGCCAATCATATTTTTTGGTTTCACCTCATCCTTTCATAAGTTGCAAGGGGTGGTTTTTGGGAGACCTAGAGTCACAAATTGGTGTGTACTACATAAAACTTTGAAAATTCATAAACAATTCAATAACGCTTCAAAAAATATGAAAGGACAAGGTTACATTTGACATCCATTTCTCTTTACCTAAAAATTAGATAAAAAATCTTCCTATCTTTAAAATTCCATGAAAATCCAAACCAGCTTACAGAGATGCTTTTTGAGCATACTACCTTAAACTGTGCATTTACATTTCCCTACACTAATTTCTTGACATCTTACACTACATCAATATGTGTTGATGGTATCACAATAACTTTTAGCAATAATTATTGCAATAATTTTTCTTAAATGCGTTTGGCAACAATAATGACGTTGCAAAAAAGACAAACCTAGAGTTCCATATGCCTAGAAGTGATCAAACTATGAGTCACGAGAGGTAACTTTCAAAGGTAAGGCAACCTCAATGCACCGATTAGAATTATTGTTTGAGAGCATGCATACATTGCATTTATATGTAAAGATTTATTTATATCTTTTGACTGATTTGATGTAGTTGCAGCTGTAGTTTCTATCATGTTGGACTAGGTAGCCAGATCAATAGACAATGGAACATTGGGTCACCTTTGTGGGTACATCAACTGAAAATGCTCTGCTATGGCTCTAAAGGACTGGGTATAATGAAAGTAAAGTGGAAGTAAAGCGGACTGAGACTTGTCATGACAAGTGACACTCGGAGCTGTGGGTTGGCATTTGTGGCATTTGTGGCATGTCACCAGACATGGTGATCATGTTTAACCCCTCGCAGTGCAGGGTGTAACAGACTGAAAGACTGAAAAGAGGACTAACTGTGTCCCCTGGCGCTGTGAGGGTAATAAAATATTTGAAAAGAAAACATAGTGCTCAAGTGAAAAATGCTGAGCTTTATATTTTAACTATTCCTTTAGGGAAAAGGAATTTATATACAGGCACACTAGGGATTTGTTATATGGACGTTGGGAGGGGTAAATTTTAGATATTTACCACTAACAAGTTGAATTTGAAAATTCTGAATTTAGATTTAGATTTAGAAACCTTGATTCAATTTAGAATCATAAAGGAGGCTACAATTAAACAACGCCTTGTGGAAAAGCTTAGTTAAGGGGTGCATTCTAAATCCAAATATGAATTCAGTTTTTTCAAGTTCAAAAATTTACCCCTAGTGTCCATACAACAAACTTGAAGTGTGCCTATATCAATTCCTTTCCTTTATTTGTAATTGAATTGTGACACTTTTGAGAAATTTCCATGCTTGCCTTCAAATTCTAAAATTAGAAAGCAACAAATAAGTTTGTGTGGTTTCAGGTTTAAGATTACTATAGTAAGTAAGGAGATAAAAAAAGAATAGAAAGTTAGCTAAACCAAATGAAAAAATAATTGGTAGAAATTTGAATTTATTAGGTTTTCCAAAAGTATTTAATTATATACAAATAGTAGGCAATATCAGTGCATGCACTTGAAATATTGGTTGAAAAGAAGAAAATGTCATATTTTTACTAATGAAGCTCAAGATTTCCCTAAATATTACTAGAGAGCATGGAGGTTTGTTCTTAGCTTTAGCCTTATTTTTTTCATGTGTAGTTGATTTGTGGACATTAGTGTATTTTTCAATAATTTTATTGTATCATTTGGATTTGGGAGGTTGTACATTAACTCTTAAAGGTTGGGGGGTCACTGTGAATACAAGGCCCCCATGTATGTAGCGGGGACAAAAATCGTCCCCGCGGTCTTTAGGGGTTAAGTACCAAAAGTAAACCCCCCAAAAGTTAAAAGAAGCTTGGAGTTAAGATTTTCAGACATTTGTGTTGTAGACTTTATTTTATAGACACTTGTGTTTGTAATGTAGGTGAAGGAATAATGCTGAAGAGAAGGTTATGAGGCAAGATAGTACAAGATTCAATTTGCATTATAGGTACTCGTTTGAAGCTCAATTTAGCTTGGGCAATTATTGGGAAAATTAGCTTTTTGAGCTCAAAGCTATAATGGGAGGTGAATGGATACCACAATTTTTCAACAAAACATTTATTGGAAGGAGGATTTTGATTTCTTTTTGCTAGTGTTTGAATTCATTGCATAATTTGACTTAACCCCTAAACACCCAAGATAGTAAGGGCAAAACATAGATGCATTATAAAATTATACTTATGTAACTTTGATGAAGTTTGCTTCAAAAGAGAAAATAAGAATCATGTTGTTTAGCAATTATCCGTTTAGTCAAACGTTCAAAAAATGTTTTGGATTTTTATTTAATGAATTTAGAAGAATTTACCATTTAATATTCACCAAAATTACAAATTTTATTCATAGATCTTAAAATTTGGTATGATTGGTTAAAAACAGTCATTCTATTGTAAACTTCAAAAATACAATCTTTCCAAAAGAGAGAACACCAATAATTTCCTAAAATAGTAAATTTAATAACACTGGCAAATATTGAAGTTTTTGTCTTTGAAAATTTCTCCTTGATGGAGTTTAACTTGGATTGACATGATTCAAGTTGGGTTGGACTGATTAGACTTGATTTTCTATTTAATTTTTTTTTAAATTTTCAAAAAAGATTTTTTTTCATCTTGGGTAGCCCATGAAAAATGGGCAGCAACCAGAAAATGGTTGATTGGGCACTTAGGGGTTAAAAATATTGTATAGGTGTACCTTTCAATTGATCTTTGGAAAAATCAAGACCATTTATTAGAGATCTCATTACTTTACAACCATAACATGTCATGTATAAAAGTTAAAGACATCCATCATGATAGTTTAGGTCTTACTTGTAGTTTTAAGAGGCACTTTATGAGGTGAAGGGCATTAGGTAGTTCACTTTTGATGTTCAAATGAAGTGTATATAGAATGCGGGTGCTTTAAAGGTAGGACACATGTTTATTGTCTATAATGACTTAAAGTTATAATTATGCTCTCCTTGTTTCCACCTCCACAAAAATGAGCTTGTCATGTATCAAGATAGTTTTTGTG
Source organism: Ulota crispa (assembly GCA_963920765.1). Taxonomy (NCBI): domain Eukaryota; kingdom Viridiplantae; phylum Streptophyta; class Bryopsida; order Orthotrichales; family Orthotrichaceae; genus Ulota; species Ulota crispa. The sequence continues at coordinate 7,692,586 of OY987249.1, read as the reverse complement.
TCTTACAAACAATGATGGTAGGAAAACCCAATTAAAAATGTTTTGGAAGTTGCCAAATAGAGCACTTTTTGAATCTCTGAAGCTTTTTTGAAAATTTCATATGCTTATGCACATAGCTTTACAAGCACAAAAACAAGCGTTTTTTGAAAATTAATCACCATTATTAGCAAGAGTAGAATTTTGTGGACATATCACCTTGAAGCACCATGAAGACTACAACCTTTGGAGCACTCAAGAATGAATGTCTTTATTTGAAAAATCAAGTGGGAGAAGCTTGTATTATATAAATTTTTATCAATCCATGCTAGTTGATATATGAATCTTGATAAGAGGCCAACATGAATATGAGGAAGGAATGAAACAATTAAGGAATGGGATGAAGTTGCAATCATCACCAAATTTCTTGTAGCAAAGTTGCAAAATTCATTAGCATAAAGTTAGATAAGTTGTTTTTCATACTTTTTTTTAAATGGCATTGAAATTATGGTCTACATAAGTGCCATAAGAAACACCCTATCTGGATAAGAATTAAAGGCAAAGTTGTGTTTATGGTTGTTTTGTAGGATAAAAGTGAAGATGTTGGTTGAACCGTGTTTGATTATTCTTTTCATTAATAGGAAAGTGGAAAGCAAAAAAAGTGGAAAACAAAAAAAGTGGAAGGAAAGTTACAATCAAATACAATTAATGATGTCTAACTATATTTCAACTATATGTGATTAATTAAAGCCACATGCAAAAAACAGAGGCTTGTCAACTAAAGCTATCCCTTCTAATTTGGATTTGCTTTTGAAAAGCAAAAATAGAGTTAAACCTTAAAACTATTGAATACAAATAGTTCCCTATTCTATTTGAAGGGAGGTCTTTAGATTGTTGCATCGTAGTCCAAATGGAGTTGTTTAGTTGAATTGCAAATACAAAATTGTGCATATTTACATTTGTACGTTGTGGAGATGATCATGTTTGAATACAAACAAATCATGGACTATATTATTCTTTCGACCAACCACAAAAAAAATGCTAAAACTCCTTCAAAACTTGGGCTTGCTAATATAATATGCTCAACTCCTAAAATTTTGGAATAAATTTGATCCTCTAAAGTTTTTAAACTTTTGGAATAAATTTGATCCTCTAAAGATTTTGAAATCTTCTCCCCAAAAGAAATCCTTGAGTGCAAACAATAAGCACATCTAACCAAGTGTTACAAACTAGTTAGTAATAGCAAGACTTGATTGCGGTTACAATGGTTATGGTTAGTTGATGCTTCTCTTTCCTTTAAGAACCACGTGAGGAGGTTTGTTCCTCACGCAAAATTTTGCTAATATAGACGTAATGATTTCAATACTACTTGCCTAATCTTTTAATGCTTGCCATGAGCGATTTATAGAATGAGGCTCATAGAGTTTATGTTGGTTGATTTGGATGGAGTGTTGATCATGCAATTGCCAAACCTTGACATAATGTTGCGTCATGGACAATCCACGCTCCGTTCATAGTTCATGACTCTGTTCCGGAAACTTAGTTCAGTATTCCCATGTGTATGTTGCTATGGGTCATCATGTATGATATCAGAGTGCTTGCACTGATTATTTTGCCAGTAGTTTGAAACGAGGCCAGATGTACATCAATTTCACCATGGATCGGAAAAGACAAGGAGGAGAACCAGGAGGACTTTCATTACCAAAGGGGGTTGGATCAGAATGGATCAATTTTATTCAATAGCACATTCAAATTGTGTTTCAAGCTGCAATTTCACATTTGGTGCAGGAAATTTCGGACCGAGCGGCTGTGGGACCTCAAAATGTGTCTCTTTCGACCTTAAGTGATCAAGCACAACAAGGAACATGAAGACATGACAAGTTGGAATTTGGAGGTAGAGAGTCGAAAGTGGTGAATCCTGAAAAGTTTTTTGGCAAGAAGGGCAACGAGGTGTATCAATGGTTTGCACAACTTTGCTTGTGTATTTTGAGATAAGCCTTGAACATATAGTTCCGATGCTGATAAAGTAGCCTATGCTTTATCATATATGATTGGAGCTACACAAAATTGGGCTATGCTCCTCCTCTAAGCTCTCAATGAAGAACGCAAGCATGCATTATTGGTGGATTACAATGCATTTCAAGATGCGGTTATTAGCGTTTATTGCGACCTTCATAGAAGAGGTAATGCTAAAGATCGCATTAGAAAGCTGTGGCAAACAAGCTTCGTTGCATCATGTATTTCTACATTCAACAAGTATGCAGCGCAGATTGACTGGAATGAATCTAGTTTGGTAGCGCGATTCCGAGGGGGGCTCAAAGACAAAATTCTTGATTTGGTAGCCACTGTTGAAACTCAATTGCGTAGGCTTCATAAGTGGATGGCAATGGAGCCGCGGATAGATGAAAGATTGTGGGGCAGGCGTTAGAATTGACGGTTGCAAATGGATTCTCCAACTTTCAAGAGTCCAACCATTCATTCCCGAGATCCAGCAAGAAAATTTCAGGATAATTCAAGATCATCAGGCCCAGTACCAATGGAGTTTGGCTCAACTCGGGTTCCTCCAGCCTTGGCCAAGACGACGGCATAGAAGCTTGAATACTAGTGTCAAGGCAAATGTTGGAGTTGCGAAGAGCTAGGCCATGTGCGGGCTAAGTGTCCTGCAAATCCTTCAAAACCATTATCACTATCAGCAACAAACGAAGGTGGTGATGGGGTCTCGGGGTAAGAGGGAGCTCGTGACTGAATAGAGTGATTCAGTACCCAAGCACAATTCAACGTGCAACTGCTACTATCCTGAAAGATAGAATGGTTGGAGGAATGGAACATGGTCAATCTAGGATGGAGGGTCTAGAGAATGAGCTGGACCCACTCTACTTACGTGTCACCATTGATCTGAGGGCACATATAACACTGGACGCAAAAATCAACTCCTTGGCAGCACTCACGTTGGTGGATTTAGGAGCTACAAGAGTATTCATGCACCTCAAATTTGTTGAGTAATGCAACGCAATTTTACATCCCAAATTGATACCGCGAGAAGTTAGAGTAACTAATGGGCAAGTGATCAGTTTTGGACTTATTACGCAAAAGGCTACCATTGAACTTGTCGTTGGGGATCATTGAAAGACATTAGTGGCGGATATTACAAACACTGGACGATATCCATGCATATTGGGCACTCCTTGGTTGATCCGCCACAACCCAATAATTTGTTGGGCTCAACCGAGTGTATTGTTTGACTCTTCTTACTGCCGAGAGAATTGCATGAGGCAGGGAATTGACGGTGAAAGTGAAGGTTGTGGCTGACGTCATTTAGTTGGAGGTGGGATTACTTCAACCACTTACAAGTCACAAGAAGAAGTTGAAGGAATGGTTGAAGAAGTCAAGCTATGGCAACCTATAGAGCTTGGGCACCATGGGTCGGACTGTGGCCAAAAAAGTAAAGGATTTGGATTTGGCTGCTTCAAAATTGACGTCACCTAAACATGCATTAGTATCAGTGGCGGCTTTCTGCCATTCTAAAAAGCAGGCTGAAATCTACTTTCTTAAAACTTTAGAGTACATTGATGCGGTTGACACCACAAGGTCCATAGGCATCTCTGTTCCAGTTATGTACCATGATTTGCACGAAGCTTAGCGATAATGCATCAAATGAATTGCTAGACCATAGCGTGTCTGACATGAAGATTGAGTTTAAAGAGGGCCAAAAGCCACGTAATACCGGATTGTGACCAATGTCTCCAGCAGATATAGAGGAGCTTTGCAAGTATTTAGAGGAGAATTTGGGAAAATGGTGGATTTGGAGGTCTAAGTTTTTTGTTTCGGCACCTATTGTGTTTGCCCGTAAAAAAAATGGTTCAATTAGGGTTTGCATAGATTATTATAATCTTAACAAAATAATTGTAAAAAATCGCTATCTTTTACCTCTTATACCAAAGTTCACTGACCGGTTAGTGGAGGCTAAAATATTTACTAAATTGGATGTAAGGCAAGCGTATCAGCAAATATGCATGGCACCAGGTCATGAACAAAAAATAGCCTTTAAAACTTAGTATGGCCTATTTGAGTATTTAGTGATGCCTTTTGGATTAACCAATTCCCCAGCTCAATTTCAATCTCATATGCAAACCATTTTTGGTAACTTTTTGGATATTTCAGTGGTGATATATTTAGATGATATACTTATTTTTTCTAAGAATTTGGAAAAACATCAACAAGTGGTGCGAGAGGTCTTACAATGACTCCAGAAACATGGGCTTTATGCCAAAGAATTTAAATGCCAGTTCCATTGCCAATCTATGGAATTCTTGGGAATGATTGTTTCAGGCAAAGGATTAGGGATGTGTCAAGATAAGGTCCAAAATATTAAAGATTGACCCATCTCAAAAATGGTTAAAGAAGTTCAAGCCTTTCTCAAGTTTGCAAATTTCTATTGTCATTTTATATGTGATTATTCAAAGATTGCAGTGCCCCTTATAACTTTAACGCGAAAGGATAAAGGATTTGAGTGGACGCTACAAACGGACCAAGCATTTAAAGAACTCCAATCTAAATTCCTTCAATCACCAATATTACTCCACCCAAACTTTAATCAACCTTTTATGGTGGAGACAGATACATCTGATACTACAACATGCACAATTCTTTCACAGCACGGGGAGGACGGATACCTACATCCTTATGCATTTAGGAGTTCTAAAATATCGCCATCAGAATAAAACTATGACATCTACAACAAAGAATTTTTTTTGTGTGGTTTTGACATTCCAAGATTGGTGAGTTTACTTGGAAGGATTTCCGCATGAGATTCGGGTAATTTCCGATCACAAAAACTTGGAATATTTTTTCACCACCAAACAACTAAATCGACGTCAAGCGCAATAGTCTGAATTTTTATCAGTTTTTAATTTTCACTTACAATATCGATCAGATTCATTGAATGGCAAGGCAAATGCACTTTCAAGACAAATAGATGTTACAGAAGGAAAAAATAGAAAACAACGACCCCTTTTACGACTAGCTGCACTCGAATCTTGTGAGCTGGTTTGGACTGATGCCCGTATCTTGGAACGAGTAAAGGCGGCAACAAAAGAAGATGCCACTTTGTACCCAATACTAGCATTCTTCATGAGAGATTCAAATCAAACCCCAATAGACATCCGCCGCCAACTTCAGGGATATATCTTCACTAACGGAATCCTTCATTTCCAAGAAATGATATATGTATCAGATGATGAGGAACTTTGATGTCAAATTTTACGATTTAGGCACGATGCTTCTTCTGCAAGACACCAAAAACAAGCAAAGACCTTAGACTTGATTACAAAGACTTTTTATTGGCCTATTATTTGCCGATATGTTCACCGCTACATTGATGGATGTGATCTTTGCCAACGATTGAAAGCTACACATCATGCTAGATATGAGTTGATGCAACCTATCCCAGCCGGCCAAGCACCTTAGAAAAGAATTTCTACTGATTTTATAGTTAAGTTATCAAATAGCAAAGGATACAATTCTATCATGGTCGTGGTGAATAAAAACACAAAGTTAGCTCATTTCATTCCTACAAAGGAAACAACTAATTCTAATGAAACATCTTCTTTATATTTGCATCATATCTGGAAACACTATGGAATGCTGGATAATGTAATACCAGATCGGGATTTGGTTTTTGTATCCAAATTTATGAGAAGATTATATGAACTTCTCAAGATTCAGCCATCTCCAACAATAGCCTTCCATCTTCAAGGGGATGGACAAACTAAGAGGGTAAACCAAGTAGTAGAACAATTCTTGAGAATCTTTACTACAAGACGTCAAGATGATTGGACTGACCTCCTTCCGTTAGCCAAATTTGCATATAATAATGCATGTTATTTTGCAATAGGATTTTCTCCATTTTATGCTACTTACGGTTATCATCTGATATTATTGTTTTTGACACCAACCACATCTACAGTCTTGGCGGCAGAATACCAAGTTTGGTACCTACAACAAGTATATGTGGAGCTAAAAACAATGATTAAGATGGCAAGGGAACAAGCATAACGAACTTATGATTGTGGAGTAAAGCTGCAACCAACGTTTAGAATTGGTGACAAGGTCCTTCTTTGGAATGAGAATATTGCTACCACCACGCCGTCCCAAAAATTGGATTATAAATTTTTGGGACCATTTACAATGATATCAAAACTCTCAAACGTGGTTTACCGCTTGAAGTTACCAAAAACACTACATATTCATGACGTCTTCCACGTCTCTTTTTTGGAAGGATATTGACAAGACACCATTCTAGGACAACACCATATATTGCCTCCACCAATAATTTATTCCCAATGGAGATGTGGAATGAGAGGTTTGTGAAATTCTTGATTTAAGATTTTTTGGTCGCGGGAAGAAACTCTAGTACCTTGTTTCTTGGGAGGGCTATGGACCAGATGAGCACTTTTGGGAGCCGGCTGCAAATCTAGAGAATGCATCTGATGCTGTTGCAAAGTTCCATACACTTCATTCCAAGGCACCACAATCACATTTTCAAAGAACACAACATGGATGATAAAAGAGGGGGTAATGTTACAAACTAGTTAATAACAGCAGGACTTGATTGTGGTTACAACAGTTATGGTTAGTTGATCCTTCTCTTTCCTTTAAGAACCACGTGAGGAGGTTTGTTTCTCACGCAACATTTTGCTAATACAGACGTAATGATTTTAATACTACTTACCTAATCTTTTAATGCTTGCCATGAGCAATTTACGGAATGAGGCTCATAGAGTTTATGTTGGTTGATTTGGATGGAGTGTCGATCATGCAATTGCCAAACCTTGATACCAAGATTCTTTTATAAAGCTTGTCTTTCCAATTGAATCAATCACCTTTTGATCATGATTTGAATACTTTTCATGATCATGAATTTAATACTTTTCATGAAACAAGCCCAACAAAATGCAAGAAATTTGAAGTGAAATCTTTGATGCTAAAGACAATATAGCATCCCGCAAGCCAAACACTAATCCCTAAATGCATGCGGCACCAAATTTTGGTGTTGATAGTACTTTGAGGTCCAATAAACCTAACTAAGTTGCTATTTTTAGTAGTTTGTATTTTAGAATTATTCTTTTTGAAATCTAGTTTTAGCATCAAAATTTTGATTTTGAAAATGATTGATTATGATTTGTCTATTCAAGATTTTGTGCAAGGGTCTTGACTTTCTATAGTGTTGAGATCTCTTGGAAATGAGCCTCTATACACTAGATTGTAGAGAAAAATTTACTTTAGAAGTTCATTATAAAAAATTGTAGAGATTTTGAGAAGACATAAAGTGATTGGAGTTATGTATGTTATGTCTTTAACCTTATACTTTTGTGGTGGCCAATTTTTTAGATTCAACTTGTGAAGAGGATTAAAAGACTCCAAATCATTTTTGCGGTTTTAACACCCTCTTGATCAAATGTTATAATCTTTAAATCCATAAGTGAAGATCTCTAACATATCTAATTTGAATTGATACGGATACAATTTTAAAAAACTTGATAAAGCCCATTAAATGTTGGCTTTTTGTACAATTAAGAGAAAATTCCTAGATGCTCAGAAAAGGCCTCAGGCGTTTAGGGGTTAAGAAGTGTTTATGAAACTACCAGCCCCATAGCTATAGTCAAACCTATCATTGGTAGATTCATGGAATGCAAGCTCTTAGAAAAGATGAAGACACATTATAGAAAGACACATTATAGGAAGAATGGGTCCTCAAATGGGCCTCAAAATTGGAAATGCAAATTTTGTAAGAAGCGTTGGAAATACAAGGATTTGACTTTTCCAAAGTTCGAAATTACTATTTATTATTGTGGCCCACTCCAGATCGCCATGGAAGTCAATCCTCATTCACTTTAAAACTTGATAAAGGGACTAGCACCTCCTCAATATTTTGTCATTTATGTTTAGAGAACACGGTTAGATGATCAAAAAAACATTTTTAAGAGCACTTTTGTAACTTCTTTGTGCAAAGTAGTGACTTCGCCATTTAACAAGATGAACAGCCATTTTGTGGCCTCATTCTCCCCATGATGTTGACTGCATAGTTAAATGAGCCGAAATATATTAAAATGTAAAATAAGTGTTGGCCCCATTTCCAGTAGAAGCTGTTCCCAATAACAACTCCACCAACAGAATTGTTCCAAATAAATTTGCAACCGCGAGGATGGTGGATGCAGGCCAATGATACAAGATTGTACCACTCATTGCCACCAAAAAAACCAAGAAAGGGCATACGAAACAAACTGTTAAAAGGACTTGTTCCGGAATGTCATTTTGTAAGGAATGACAAACCAAATTGTTGGAATAATTGGCAAGATGGAGGATAGACCAGTTGGTGGGACGTCAACAAATCTACTAATGTTGCAGCTACTTCATCCAGCACAAATATGTCATCAGCTTTTTGAAGTTGCGCCCACTTGTCAATCAACCTGCACAAGTCACAACAAATAATCATCAACTATTCATCTCCAAATTCCAATTCTTATGATAATAAAAAACTATCTATTAACTGTGTAATGCACATTAAAAAAAAGACTCACAATTTTGCATTTATAACATTCTGGAAGGGCTTTTCTTTTGTTACTTGGCCACCTCACTCACTACAGGAACATGCTTTACTTTTATATACACTTGCAAGCTATTTGAATTTGAAATTTAGTAAGCGATACATTGGTCAAGAAGCTTGCAATGGAGGGACCAAAAATCCTATATTCTTTCCTTCCTTAGGGTCTTAAATTCTAGCTTCAAAAGGGACCAGTTTCAAGTTGTTCTAAAAGATGTATGCAACTACTCTTCACTGCAGTTCTTATTAGGTCTGCTAATTTTCATGTTTCAAAGATTTGGGTGAGAATCACCGGATTTCACTTTTCAAAAGAATACGTCACCTAAGGACATCTGCATAGTTTATGACGCACCTTAATTACTCACCAGTTGAAACGAACAAGGATTTTGATGTACCGCGTTTTAATGTTATCCTATGGTATTCATTAGAAATTAGACCTGCACAAAGGCCTAGAAATTGGAAATAACAAAGTTGTGGGATTAGGAAATAACCAGATTCTTACCTTAACTCCTCCAAGCCCAGCAACCTGCAGTCACAAAACATGAATTTGGCAACAGGCTTGAGGGAAACGTTTCCAGGTTGAGTTTGATTAAGTTGTGAGTGTTTGGCTTGACACCCAGAAACATTGTCCAGAAAAGTAAGCCCTGCGCTCTCCGTAACTGTATCTCCACCGTTTGATGAAGTTTTCAAAGGACACGTGCCTGAGCTTACTAGCGCATTTTGGTTCAGAAGGACAAGCTGTAAAAGAGCAATCCCTGTTTGAAAACTTCGCACAATATATCGATATGAAGAATTGCTCTCCGTAGTCTTGGCTAATTCATGCGTGAACAATCTTTCAAGAGTGTGCTCCCTGCGTATAAAAGAACAATCAATACCGTTTGAAGAGGAAAAAACATGAAAGGTAAAGGATAAGCTACACCTGCTGCAGTCTCTTATACTGACCCCTGTTAACAACAACTCGTTTATTCATACCCTCAGCTAGCCGTCAATTAACACGTTGGATAAAAGCATGACTTGGCTAACATCTATGGCCAGAAATGGAGTTTTCCACTGTAGTTCACAAACTCTCACTTTCGAATTGCATAAGAAGCTTTAAAGCAGTGATAAAGATTCTATCTTAACAAAATTGACTCGTGGACCCAGAGTGACTTCTCCACAGTTCTATACGTCACCAAGAAATCACACTCTTACAGATGTTAACCCCTAAACGTCCCAGCGTGCCGCTGCGACCAGTACAACACGGGGTATTTTTCTTGTATTTGGAATGGATCCACACCTCTACTACATTTGAGACCAACAGAGAAGTTGGAGAATAGATCAATGCGGTTCTAGTGAGCTACTTGAGATCCCAAATTAAAATTTCTTATTGGTAGCAAATGACAATTATACGTCAACGTATATACTGTGCCCTATGGACGTTCAAGGGTTAAAACACCTAAGCAACGAAAACGGTATGATTTTCATGCTCCTGGACTAAACCTTGGTCAAAAGGAATACACAGGGGATAATGCACATGCGAGAAAATTTACTTACCTAAAAATATTGCTGGAGCTTGAAACCGATCTCTGCGTGGAGATCTGGCACTTGAAAAACTGCAGGCCATTCTTGCTTTTGTCACCACGTCTGGCACCCACTAATGATGAGCAATTGCGGCAAAAGAATGGTTCCCAGTCAAGCACCTCACTCTGTGACCCCGTTAGAAAACCATTCCCAAGGCTCTCTGGACTCGCATCCTTTCCGTCCTTCAGAGATGAAAATTCTGTAGAGGCAGATCTTCCAGAAGAGCAGCTGGATGAACAACATGGCTCTTCTACAGTGTCCTGATGAGTTTTACTTTCTAAGCCTTCAGGTGAGACTTTGTCTTCAGAATCGTGTCTCTCCTGTATTTCTTCACCTGTTGTCTCTCCGTCCCCGCTATTTTGATGACCATCAAGCTTACAAGCACTTTCTAATTTCACTTCTAATTTGTTTGAATGGTGTTCAGAGCCAGGTCCATCTCTGTCACCTTCACACGTGATAACATCCGCTTTGTGCACGATGCATGTGGTAGATGCAACAAGACAAGTCCCTGTTGATGAAGTCAGCAGTTGCTGAAACCTTGCAGCCAGCAACTCAGCTTGCGCTCCAAAAGATGCGCAACAACAATTTCCATAGAAGTGCTCTGATACTTCACGCCAGTCTAGGGATGGAACTTCTATGATACGTCTGTGAAAGTACAACACATTATCTGTCACAGAAATCTAGAAAAAGTACAGAGAAATGGCAAAGTAAACATGTGTAACTCTACACTATACTGCACATTGTCGACACAAATTCAGCAAAGTACGGTCTAACCTTTCATGCAAATAGCACTGGAAAGGATTTGCTGGGACGAATCATTCACTTTAGAAATGGCATGGGGTGATCCTAAATTCAGTGAATGAACTCTCGTAGTACCTGAAAGGTGCATTTGTGAGCTGACACGAGCAACTTCTACAGAAAAACTGGACCTCATCGCCAGATTCCAGATCCTGGGCATCTGCCGGTAACCCAAACAACAGCTCCCACGCATTAAATGCTTACACGGAGTACAGAAAAGATTAGAAAAAGTATATATTCAAATTCTTCGACGAAATCCGTATAGAGCTTGTCTGGCTTACTTCGAATTCATTACAAACCTCTGTAAGGAGGCTACTGCTTTGTGACAGAGACTGTAGGGCTTAGAATCAAGTGAAGCCCGCGTTGAAAAACAGAATAGCAGAACCGCGTACTTCTGAGATTACAAACCATGAAAACCCAAGAGACATGACTCAGAACCCCGAAAACGTGCTAAGGTTCCCTCTCTAAACTCTAAACCCTAAAAAGGTATCAACGTCCACTCTCTAAACCCTAAACCCTAATACCCTGACCTTGCTCCCTTTCGCTCAACTAGGGAGATGTTCGCAAATTCATTTTCCATGAAAACCCAAGAGACATGGCTTAGAAACCCCGAAACCGTATCAAGGTTCACTCTTTAAACCCTTAACCCAAAAAATCCTAAACAGGTATCAATATGCACTCTCTAAACTCTAAATCCTAAACCCTAAAACCCTGACCTTGCCCGAAATCGGTCAACTAGAGAGACGTTTGCCCATTCTTATACCATGAAAACCCAAGAGACATGCCTTAGAAACCTCGAAAACGTATCGAGGTTCACTCTCTAAACCCTAAACCCTAAAATCCTAAACAGGATATCCACTCTCTAAACCCTGAGCCCTAAAACCCTGACCTTGCTCCATTTCGCTCAACTAGAGAGATGTTTGCCGATTCATTTACCATGAAAACCCAAGGGACATGACTTAGAAACCCCTAAAACGTATCAAGGTTCACTCTCTTCACTCTCTAAACCCCAAACCCTAAAATCCTAAACAGGCATCAATATCCACTCTCTAAAACCCTGACCTTGCTCCATTTCGCTCCACGAGAGAGATGTTTGCCAAATCATTTTTACCAGGCCTGTGAATTTTCAATAACGGAGTGCAATTCATACAAACGAACCGCACTTACCGAAGTCCACGGAGAAGGCCTTGGTCTCAATTTTTGGAACCGCATCCGAATCCAACGTGTCGTCCTCGAGACTGAGCTGAAGCGCATGTAACGCAGGATCGAGCGACAGCAATCCCAGTCGAATCTCCACGTGATCCTGCCGCGTCCAGCAACGAACCGGGAGTGAAAGGTCGATCAGACACGCGGGTAAAGGCACGACGAGCGAATGCGCTGTGCCAGTTGAGGAGTTCCAATCACACCGCAAAGAACCGTGGCGGTCGACGAAGACGGCAGTGAAATTGACGCAGTCGTGGTTGGGAGTGAGAGCGCCGTGGAAAAGCAGCAGTTGCAAGCAGCGCACATTCTGCAACGCCTCGTACACGTACAGCCACCCCTCGTCGTCGTCGCTCCTCGTCATCGCCATCGTCGTCGTCATCGAGCTCCCAATCATGCTCTTTGCAACTCTGATCATCACACGTCTTCGCACACTTCCTCGACAATCGATTCCTTTCTGAAGAAAACTGGCTTAAACCTAAATCTCCGTTCGTTCAACTTCTGTGTACAAATTTGACGCTCCTCGCCATCGTCGTCCTCAATTCAACAAGCTTCCATTATTAGGGAAATACCATAAACGGTTACTCCCCCGATGATGGCAGCGTCGACTGTTCTTAACCCCTGAGCGCACAGCACAAGTTCACTCAAATTCAAACCCTTTGGAACTCGTTCCAATTAAACTATCATCCACAACAGATTCACAAAAATTGACTGTATCAATTGGTAGTGCACATAGGTTTGTAGCTTTAAGGAAAAAGACACGTCCTTTCACCTACCATTGAAAAGATTATAACGGTCAAACAAGGAAATTTTTCAAAACTGAGAGGCCATATATGAGCCCCTTGGGCACTCAGGGGTTAAACCAAAAAGAGTTGGTTTTGAAAAAGATTTTGGAAAGATGCTATTTCCTTGCATTTGATTGGTTCAAGCTTGTTTCAGATTAAGGTTCTAGAAGTAGCCGTTTAAGGTACACCTATGATACAAGAATCAGTCCGAACCCTAAATCCACATTTATATTGCATAAAGTATTCATTTTTGAGTAAGAGTTTTTTTTTTTTTTTGCACTCTTCCTTATCCTTGTTTCTCCTTAGATTGAGCTTAATTTCTCAAAAAAATTCCCATATCTTACAAGCTAAAGTGGCTTATTTTAACCGTTCATGGTATTTCTACCTTAATCCTAAACAACATCATCCTCCCCCATATCGTCTTTTTCCAAACAAGATGGTTAACGGTATCTCCACTGGTGGCTCAAACACGCTCAAAGTGGATGAAAAGTGTTGAGGCCCCTCTCAAAATCCTCTCAAGACACTTGATCCTACCATGTCTAGCAAGGGCCCTTCAAGACACTAATCATCTTAAGTTTAATGAAGTTTATCCTTTACTTTCTTTGATAAATGGTATAATGATTGTATATGGGGTGTGTTGGAGTGCAAGGCCACCTTTATGAAGAGCATGGGTGGAGATCAAGGGGCTTGAGGGCCGGCCAAAAAAGATGGAAAACTTTGAAAGAGCCCAGATTGGTGGAGATGCTATAACCCCTAAACATTGAGTTGGTCACCATGACTATCCCTCTATATTAGGTACATAAAAGAGTAGCTACATAGTACAATAGCTCTACAATGTTGTGCAATGGTGTGTCAAGTACTTACTTATATAATATTGTTTCCAAAAGTTGCAATAGTCAACAATGCATGGTGCACTCATGAAAATTACAAGAAGGGTAACATGGGACCTAGCACCATGTTTGTGAATCTTCTCACAATTTGGATTACAAGATGTTTACCCTATCATCACTAGGCCTAAACTCACATATTAATTACAAACACTACAATCCACCAAATGTCATGGTTATAGTATCATCTAAAAGATGATCAAGTCAAGGTTTTGTATTAAGCTCCACATTCCTAAATGAGTGAAGTCTGTGTCAGTTATTAGGATTTTAGTGAAGTAAGGTCAAGCTATTAAACTCAAATCTGCAAATGCCCTATTATCACTTCCTTGGAGATTTAAGTTGTCATACATTATCATATTTTGCCATTTTCATCTTTGAACTTCTTCTTCCTTTCCTTGACCTTTGTGGTCATCCATAAATGCTAGTTAAGTTGACAAATTCTAGTTGTTTTTAGTATGTTGCAATTGACATTGCTAAAGCTAAGGCGTTGGGGCAATAATTCTATGTTTAACTCATGTCTTCATAGCTAATTCGCTCTATATTTTGCAAATTTTGGTCAAATGGAAAATAAACTGCACTCTTTAGTAAAGAACACTTTGAGACCTCTATTGCAATACTTGTTAATCCAAATTTGAAGCTAACAACTAAACGACATGGATTTTTGAAAATAAAGAAGTGATAATAGGGGAGGAGTGATAACATGGTAGACTATCTACACCTAAAATATGAATACATTTGGTGAGGTGATTTTTTACCTTCCATGATGGATCACATATCAACAATTACTTTTAAAAATTAAAAATAGATGATTTTTTCCATCCTATACAATAATTTTCATTATCCAAGGATGAAAAATGTCCTCTTCAACGTTTAAGGGTTAAAGTGTCCAATTTTGCAACCCACTGTTATATGCGAAAGTTGCAGAAGATAAATGGTTCTCGACTTTTGTGGTTTAAATCCAAATTTCAATGCTGAACTATTCAAGCATTCTATATAGGATGTTGGTTTACTGTTGGACATTTATCAATGAATGTGGTTATTCGTATACACAATTTCTAAAATTTACAGTGATAAATTGCCCATCTGTGCATCAAAAAGTTGCAGCGTTTGGACCTTTCTCAAAATCCCACAACTTCAAGAAACCCTACAACTCCTTCAGGTGAAGTTCCATCATTCACAAACACAGATCCCAGATGCGGTTTTCTGATTTAATTTAAGAGCATTTGCATCCTTACACGCAATCAGTAACTTGCTAGAAGTTTACATTTATTTTTGAAGAGTTCACAAAAACATTTGTCTTTCACCCTTGCTCTTCAAGCGTGCCCCATAAACAATCATTTAACCAATTATCAAAGTGAAATGTAGGATGGAGCTCACTAAACTTAAGATGAATAGTGATTTCAAAGATCATTGCTTGACACACTTAGTTTTAGTGTCAAGAGAACATTTTGAGGGACCCAAAACATTTATCATCCAAATATTGCATGTTTCAAACCCTGTGCATGTAATGGTGCAGATGCTCTAAGTGGCTTATAACACTGCTAAATGTGCTAGAAAACTCAAATTTAACTCTATTATTCACATTCACATTTTCATCAGCTTTTCTGTGACAATCCCTAAACTCAAGTTATAAGCAAAAATGTTTGGTTTCACAGGCGTTTCAATCAATCTCTCAGAATAATCACACGCAAGAAATTTCGCCCTTTGAATGAACTACTAGGTAGGCTGCTGAATGCTGTGCTAATTTCCTGCAATTTCTTCAAATAATTCTGCAAACTGCAAAGCTTTGTCTAGAGACCTGCTTACTCCTGATCAGTAAAAACAGAGAAAATTTGTCAGATCATGAAGTTATTATGTTTGGCAACAACAACATTGACCTTTCTCCATCAACTACTTTCTTACTTGAATACCATATTTGAAAAAACATATAAAAATGTAAAAAGTGACCTTTGTGGTGAGTTCTAGAGACGCCGAGCAAAGTTTGTTTAGTGCATTGTGATTTATAATGAAAAAAAAAGAGTGTGAACTTACATTGAAACTATGCATTTTATACAAATCACCAAATTCAATTGTTTGAGTGGATGAGTTTGGTTGACTTTTGAGAAAAATATGTAACACTTGGAATGGTATTGAAATTCTAAAACAATCATGTGGTTGTAACCTATTAAGATGAGATTCATAATATTAATGTAACACATTAGAAAAAATTACTATGTTTGTTGTAATGGGTTTTATGGTAGCATCTAAGGATTATGTCATTCCAAGTGCTTGCTATGTAGAAGTTTATTTAAACAAATGTATAAGTAACACAATAAATTCTAAAAAACACACAATCTTATTATGTATAAATATAGAAAACAAGGAATTTGTAAGGGTTGAGTATGTCTTGTTTGCACTTACCAATAACTTGTTGTGTAAGAATTCCTACTACTATTTCTTCACATTATGGAAAGCTTGCATAGAGTCTATTTCTGACTGGGATAATGTGGGTGTGTCCATCTCATGGATGATTCACCTGCAATACAATGCACATAGTATCAAATATTCACATTAGATGGGATATGAAAGATTTGGGATCCCTAATCTTAAAGTATTGAAAGTACATTCATGAAAATTAGTGGTGTCAATTTGTACATAACACAAAAAAATTCAAATTCCATATTTAGTGTAAGAATAGTGACATTATATTAGTAAAATGATGCTCTTGAGAGTAATGATTTATGAATGGAACAAAGATAAAAATTTATAGAAAAATATGAAGTGTCTTGTTGGGGGACACATCAAGCGCATTTTCTCTTCTAACAATAAGTTTGGTACCTTACAATAAGAGTCATAACATCATTCACAAGTGCTAAGATGCATATTTTGCATCCTTGCAAAATCAAGACTCTAGTGTAACAATATAGAGAGACAAGAGTTTTAAAAGCAACACTGTCCTTGTGTAACTTGAGAACTCTTTTGTAGTCAAGTTCCTACTCCTATCACTTGTTATGCATCTAAATTAAATTCCAATGCCCATTAGATATCCAAAATAGATTTCTTTCAAGAACCAATGGCTACGAAGTCAAGGCCTTAATAATAATATTTCACTGTTTCAAAATTTAGAGTAACATGAGCATTAACTTTATGTTGAGTTGAAATTGTACCTTCAGCCTCAGTTGAGCTTGGTAGAGATGTCCTTGTGCTGATGCTTGGCATGAATGAAGACTCAGGAAATAATCTGGGGAGTTAAAAACAAAAAAAAACATTTATGAAAAAAAGAATCATTGGACAAAAATTCTTCAAATATAGTTTATATATAGTAAACAAAGAATTTCAAGGGATGTTTAATTTGATAAATGTTTCTTTTTAAATTTATACAAACTGTTAGTAGAAGGCAATTTGGAACAATAAAAAGACAGTTAGAATCCATTGGTTAATCTAGAAAAAAAGCTCACCCAAGATGTAATGAGGTGGGTGAAGTTTGTGGGTCTCGAAGACTCGAAAGAGTGATTGCAAGTTGAGTAGTCCTTGCATGAGCGTCATGCACCGGCATGCTAGCAATTTGACTAGGGCTACTAGGTGACTTTCTTGTAGGGCGGCCATCTGTAGCTTCTACTACTGCTTGAGCATCTTTCAACTTCAAAAAGATAACCAAATATGATTCTCTCCAATTAGTTGTTAGACTTGTGAGATATGAACTTGCAAAGTTTTGTAGTACACTCCAAAAAAAAATACCAACTCACATAAACATCATGTTTGTAATAGCTTATAAGACAAGCCAATTATTCACTAGTGCAAACTCCATGTTAAAACAATGTGCCAAGATTGGAATATTGGCACAAAAGAATCTCAAATAACACAAAAACAACAATTGAGACTTTTTGGAGTCTTATGATTGCATTACATAAGTCAACATGTTTAGAATAGTCCTTTTAAGATTCTTAAAGTCCCAAAATTCATGCAAAAACCCTAATCCAACAAACATGGAGTTAATTGAGCTTTTTACCACAAAAGAGTTAAGAAAGTGTGTACCTTTTTACGCAAATCTTCATTTGAGGCTCGATAAACGTTCTCCTGTAGAACAAATCAATTCAAAACGAAATACTTTCAATCCTCTGTAATTGCACACTCTTAATTGCACATTTGCAGTATACCGTATCTATGCACAAGACTGTTTGAACTAAATTCCCACTTATGAAAAGCCCACTTGTTCCTAAAGGGGGAAAGTAATTAGAGAGGTTAAGTACTTTAACGTCTCAAGTCCATCAATGAAGTACATGGATAAGAATTAAGGACAAATCAGGGTTTCATAAACCTGAGAAAATATTATTCAAGAGCATACCTTTCTGCGCAACTCCTCAACCTCTTCTAGTAATAGTTGATTCTGTAACAAAGACAATATCCAAACATGACCATAATTAGCTCAAGTTGCTAAAATCAATGCAGAATGTATGAAGAAAAATCAAAATTTGATATCAGCACTACGGTGTTCACATATTTATTTGCAAACAAAAGAAGAAATACTTTTTAAGTAAAATCTTTCTAAGATTTAGCTACTTTTTAGACTTGGAGCAAAATTGTAGAGGAGGGCTTGAACATTCCATTTTTTTCACTTTGACTTGTCCATGACAAAAGGCAACAAGGGATTAACTTCAATTTTTTTGTATAATATGAAAGTTGGAGTCAAAGTGACACTTTGCAATGTAGGGTTTACGCTATTAAATTATGCTTAACCTTTCATCACCTAAGCAGATGTTTTTGTCCCCAATTCCCATCTTATTTGAGAATCGCCAACAATGAGGAGTTAAACAACAAACAAATTGTTACTTCCTTTATTTGGACCATTACTTTGAAATCTTATTTGGACTGGGCGGACTAGACACAAACTATAATTTTAACAATTCAAATTTTGGATAAAAGGAATGCAATCCAAAGTGGTTTTTTTTAAGTGTCCGCTCATGAAGTCAGACTGGCTTTCATATTCATAAAATTGTGAAAATGCGGTTCCCAAGTTGTACTTCACCTGAAATCAAAAAAGTCACCTTAAACCCATTTGAAAGGTTTAAGGTGATCACCTTAAACCTTCAAAAGTATTATTATTTTGTGGAAAAAATAGGTCCTGTTCTTGGCTTCTTGGATGATAAAAAGAGCGTATTTCTAGAAGATTATAAACTTCTTGAGTAATAAAGAGCATATTTTTGAAAGATGTATATCTCATTTCAATGGTAAAAAGCCAAGTGCACACTCGATGAAAAAGGGCCAGAATTCCCAAAATGTTCACAAGTTCCCAATTTAATGAATATCGTGTTCAGTCCACAGCCATTGATCCCACTTACACACCCACTGATAACCTGCCAGTCATTTGAGCAGATTCCGTAGAACTTCCACTGGATCTGCACAAATTCACTGGTTGATATCAGTGGGTGTGGATACTGGGCTTCAGCTCTGTAGAAATTTTTATGATAAAAACACACTTCAGATGCATTTCATTTTATTTGTATCATTGAAAGTATTGGTCTTACAATACAATCAGCTTTGTTAAATTGGTGGTATTCATACACTAAAGGAAGGGTAAATACTTGCCTTTCTGGCTCGCACTTTTGAAGCACCGGTGTCCAGTTGCTGCTCTAAGAGGAGCAGGTCAGCTACCGACAGAACCTGAAGGTCCTCACCCAGCATATGCCTGCACCAAATAATCCAGTGATACGTACAACAGTCTCAGCCCCACAAGAATACCTTGAGTTCCATGAAAGGCAATACATAATATCAACCATTAATGGACTCTAAACTCGTGTCTAAGTGCTACATGGATGCCATCATGGTTGTCACATTGGGCAAGATTTGGCTGTTGAACAAAACAAACAAATTGACTAGACTAAGTAAGGTGGTTATCCATGTTAGAATCAATATGTGAATGTCAGGATGCAATTGTAAGGTTATGTCTGTGCCCATACTTTAAAAAAAAGAGAAAAAAAGGTGCTTATGTCAGCTCCTTGATTGTTTGTGTTTACATTGGACAGACATGCAATTTAGGATTGGTCCAATACCTATATAGCATGCCATATTAACTCAATTCTTGAAAGTCCAAAAATAAAACCATGGCATACGGCAAAGAACTTTAAGGGATGGTACCCGGGATACCAAGAAACCAAATTGTAGCAAATCTAAAGTAACCGGCTTACTTTTAGAAGGAGGAGGTACCTGTGAGAATGTTGAAGTCGCTCCACCTGCTGCCGTAGCTTCACCACTTCGCGCCCCATGAACTGCACATCCAAAACATCTTCATAGATTGGCTCAGTTCAAAAGTGCCAAATTTTGACATCCAAACACCACAAAATTCTACAAACAAATCTCTCTGTAGATTTACGTTTCAACGTTCACATCTTTTAAGAGTGTCAACATCCACCAATTCTAGCTAGGAAATTGATGTTCGCTGCTTAATATATGCATTGTGGCTAAGTATTGTTCAGCATAAAGCTAGAAGTGGTCGCTGAAAATAAAACACTGTAAAATCTCCTCATTCCTTGCTGTGCTCCAAAAACTAAGATAAGGTTTAGGTCTGAGGTTTTAATTGCAGGCAGGCCCTGGTTGTCACATTGGGCTAGATTTGGCTGTTGAACAAGACAAGTGGACAAAGTGGACAAACAGACCGGAATGGTTGTCCGTGCAAGGTGTGGACGTCGAGGCGCAATTGCAAGATTGTGTCTGTGCCATACTTTAAAAAAACTTAAATAAATAATCAAATAAAAGTAAAAAAAAATACTTGTGTCCTGACGGTTTGTGTTTGCGTCGAAAGGAACTGGCGGTTTAAGGATGGTCTAATGTGACAACCATGAGGCAGGCATCTGACAAAATAGCCCGGTCGAATCAAATACAACACAATGAAAGCCCGTTGGTTCCAGTATTGAAATAAACAAGGTGTGAATGGGACGTACGTCGCTCTCGTTGCCAAATTGGCCTCCCTCCGGACACTGGCTATACCGCTCCAGAATATCGCGCATGCTGCACAGCACACAAAACTTAACGTACAAACCCGGAGATGGGATCTCAACCGTCTACAAAATATCCAGTAAATTAGGTACCGTTTCCATCTTTCTCAACGAATGCAGGAACAGCGCCCCCAAAGCCATTGTCCGGAACAACAGTAAACCCAACTAAAATCACAACTTACGTGACGAAACAGACGCAAATAGAATCAGCTAGATCGACGTTTTGCGATTCGCTACCTTCAAAAGCCATTACGCACCCTTTCCTTGCTAGGATTCAAACACAGCGTACACGGCTACTTGACAAAAGTCAAATAAAAAAGACGCTATAATTTGGCACTGTCTACCTCTAGAAAGTTTGAGCATTTTCTGCAGTACTGGCTAGCCATGACGGCATTGAATTGAACTGGTTAAGCGTCTGCAAGAATGTCGGCGTAGCTTGACTGGTTAGGTGAGGAGTCGATCGACTAGTTAGTCTCCAAGTTCATGAGATTTAAGTATGAAGGCAGACAGTGGCTTAGCTTTTATACTTCTGGATGTTTCAAGTTTAATAAGCAGAGGAGATTAATAGAAGGACATGGATGAGTGTCGAGGTGGAGTTGTTAGCTAGCTAGTCTGAGCTCGGCATTTGAGAAGGATCGATGCCTCGACGACGTACCTGCCTGAGCTGGCGAACTCGAAGAGCTTGCCGGTGCTGGAGAAGATGATGACTGCCACCTCAGCATCGCACAAGACCGCGAGCTCATGGCTCTTCTTGAGCAACCCCCCGCGGCGCTTCGAGAATGTGACCTGCCGACTGGTGGCATTCTCGATCTTCTTGATCTCGATCTTCCCCCGCCCCATCCTCCGCTCCTGCAGCCGCCACCGCCACCGCCACCGCCGCCGCGCGTCTGGATCCCCGGAAGTAGTAGTTCTATCGTGCACCACGCTGTTCAGATCCTCGAGCTCACGACCTCGTAAGTCGCAATTCAAATCCAAACACGTCGACCTAGATAAAATGCATGATTGCAATAAGCTTCGGCTCTGAGGAGACGTTGTCCACATCCTCCATAACTTAACCCCCCTAAGTGTCTAAATTTCTCGATCAAGTTCACTATACCACCCCAGCTGATCGATCAGTAGTATTGAAACCAGACGATCTGGTCGATGAGCAAGTGCAGCAAGGTCGGAAAGTTTTTTGACCTGCTTGAGAGAGCAAGGCTATCAGAGCTAATGAGATGGAGCGACGTACAGCGGCTTCTACCGACCACGAAACAACCGAGAAAAGTGATTTTCCTGCTGGTGTGGCGTGAAAGCGGTGAGGACGTTGCGGTTGGGGTTGGTGAGTTGGAAAAGACTAAAGAGCAGGTACTGTAGCAGCCGTAGCTAGAAACCAAAGGGTGCTGCTGCTGCAATGAAAGAATATGGAGAAAGGCGAAAAGAGGGAAGTCTCTCAGCCGGAGGCAGGTGGAGCCCTCACTGGCTGCTAATAGGACCTTAACTAGACTAGAGGTCTCATAGTCTCATACATAAACTTACATGGGGAGTGGACGGAGCAAAGTGCGGGGCAGCGCGGGGGGGAATTGGAGACTTTGGAAGAATTGGAGATCTGAGAAGAGTGCGGCACTGCGGCAACAGATCATCTGACACGCACCCTGAATCAGGGGAAAGGACAAACTGTGCATTTCTATATTAATAGACGTGAAGTGCATGTGGAGAGGGTTTAAATTGCTGGCGAATGATTGCTGAGTTGTCCACTCGTTATTGAAGAATTTCCGGAGGGAAGGGATAGCAGTGGTCGAATTCTGTCAGAATTTGCCTGCAATTTAAACCCAATGGAGACTGGAGAGGGTGAGGAGAGGTGCCTGCTGTGGGGGGCTGTTTTTAATATACTTCCAAGTTAGAGCTCATTCTGGTGATGCCAAATGGCAGGCGGACTTGGTGGCGTCCCTCAGATCCCAAGCAGGAGTGGCCGCACCCCACGGCTTGACCCCGCCTTCACGGCTCGGTTTACTGCACATACGTCGATCTGGGCCCCGCCCCTGTCAGGGCTTAAAAAACACAATGTTACATGGCTGCCCCTGCCCAGGCCCTAGAGTGCCTCATAATGAAACTAAGGTAGGAGCATCATAAGCTAAGGGTTAAGGGTTTGGAACATGATGATTATTAGTAAATGTCTAAAAATTTATAGGTTCCTATGAGTTTGCACTTTATAACTTATTATTTGGATATTGTGAGAATAAGTTGTGAATTATTTAAAAGCAAACTGCCATTGCACCCATAATCACTATTAAGATATCATGTTCACATGTTGTACATCCTTGTCATTACATCTATCTACTTCTACAAATTTCTCAAGATTTGAGAAGTCACGCTTATGGAGACCCTCACAAGGATGGGTGCTCCTACCTTGTCATCCACCTTCATGGGCTCAGTTAATGTCATCCACATTCATGGGCTCAGCTAATGTCATCCACGCGCGGGATTGATAGCGCAAAACTTTTCAAGTTACTTGATACTCGTGTTGCGTTATGTTATATCGCAAACTCACAATGATTATAGCTGCTAAAAAAAGCAATGAAAACATTCCTTTGTAGTTTGCACCTACATTCAAATGCAATAAGAATCTACACAAAAAAACATACTTTATATAGTGATTTAAAGAAAGTGTAGGTTCCAAATTACTAGGGATTTGATTTACAAAAATTTAAAGGTCTTGACACCACAAGAAAACCATGGTCAAATCTACAAAAAGTTGACAATGATTGTGACCTAATCTACAATTTGCAAATCAAATCTCTAGTAATTTGGAACTTAAACTTTCTTGAAATCACTTTACAAAGTATGTTTTTTTGTGTAGATTCTTATTGCATATGAATGTAGGTGCAAACTACAAAGTGATATTTTAATTGCTTTTTTTAGCATCTGCAATCACTGTAAGTTTGCAATACAACATAACACAACACGAGTATCAAGTAACTTGAAAAGTTATGCGCTATTAATCCCGCACGTGGATGACATTAGCTGAGCCCATGAATGTGGATGACATTAACTGAGCCCATGAAGGTGGATGACAAGGTAGGAGCACCCATCCTTGTGAGGGTCTCCATAAGCGTGACTTCTCAAATCTTGGGAAATTTGTAGAAGTAGATAGATGTAATGACAAGGATGTACAACATGTGAACATGATATCTTAATAGTGGTTATGGGTGCAATGGCAGTTCGCTTTTTTAAAACTTACAATTCATTCTTGCAATATCCAAATAATAAATTATAAAGTGCAGACTCATTATTTTTTTGCTGCTAATAGGATTCTGTAAATTTCTAGACATTTAGTAATAATCATCATGTTCCAAACTCTTAACCCTTAAGTGCCCTAGCAATAGGATCCTGTTGTTGGGGCACACAACTTTATCTCATTTTTTCTCTTAAATTGTACGGTGAAAACAGTCATGACTAGTCTCCATTAGCAGAGAAGGCTAGTAGCCCTTTTTCAAATCCTATGGTCACTTTTTTGGATGTAATTTTCCAAGCTGGGGCCATTAAACCCCCCATTTTCTCCTAAACCCTAAAATAACTCTAAGCGCTCAGGGGTTAAACTCAAGCTTATAAATGCTCCTACTTTAGTTTCATTTTGGGACACTATGGGGCTTGGGCAGGGGTAGCCATGGAACATTGTTTTTTTAAGTCCTGACAGGGGCGGGGTCCAAATTGATGTATGTGTAGTAAACCAAGCCCACCTTCACATCTAGCTCTCTGACCTTGAGTTTTGGGAGTTTTTTAAGCTCAGATCTATATTTGTTAATTTGGGAAGAAACCCCGATTGTGGGAATAAATTAGGTTTAAGGTGATCACCTTGAACCAAAGTTTAGGTTTTACCCCTAAACGCCCCAGCGCCCCATATATTGCGTCTCATGATTTTAAAACCTTGTTTTGAGGCATTGGATTTAACTTTTTAGTCTTGCTACAAACTACAATTATGAAGACATTCAAGTTGTCCATGCCAATGGAGTAATGACAAGGAAAGCCAAATTGTTATACAAGCGCTACAAGAGATTTGATTTGGTGAAACTTTATACAAGAAAACCGGGGCGTGGTGGCAAGCAACATTTTACATGCTGCAACCGGTCAATATCCCTTGCAAGCTTCCTTGTGTGTGTGCTTTGTGGGAGGAGGAAAGTTGTTGGCAAGGGTTCAAACATGTTCTAAACCCTTACTATGGCAACCGTCACTAACTATGCTAGTCTTTGTTTTCCATGCAATCCCAATTTGAAGCCCAAAAACTAGACATAAAAAGAAGTGCAATCTTCAGTATTTTACAAGTGTGTGCATGCACATCTAATCTTGTTGCTCACAAAATTTAAGATGAATCAAGGGCTTACAGAATTTTGTAAAAATCATCAAATAGCAACTACCTACCAAAAAGTGAGATTTTGTCATCACATGTTGTTTGATCAAATGTTATAATCTCCCATCTCCCATGGTTAGTTGTTCCCAAAGTTTGCAAGCCTTCTTCTAAGTAGGTGTTCCACTAGTTTCAATGGTCACTTTTTGTGGATTGTGTGATTGAATGAGAAACGATGCATTAAAGTTGTTGGTCTCCAAAAACCCTGATTTTGGTGAAATTGGTTTGGGCGCTCAGGGGTTAAGTAGCATTTTTTTTGGGTACATGTGCCCTCATCTAAGGGGAGGCATTTGCAAGGGACAAAATTTTAGTGGCTTAGATTGAATCTTATACCTTAAAATCTTACATTTAAACGCTAGAAAGAAAAGTATTGGGTTTAAGGTGAAGTATAACTTGAGAATTTGATTTTTCCAATTTAATGAATATGGTGTACTCTCCTACATACATTGAATGTTGTGTTTAGGTTGCCGCATAATAATTACTCAACATTCTACATTATACAAATATTTACTATTACCACATTAATTTAATTTCATTAATAACTACTGCAGTAAAAAAAATTTAAAGGGTTTGACAACAATAGCAAAGATAAGGAAAAACAAACTAGTGGCATCAAGATTGTAAACCATGTAACACCATATTTTTCAAACTGGAAAAATGATACATATTTGGGAATTTTGAATTTACTACTTTTGAGAGCATTTTGGTGATTTAGAGTGGATTTTGTGATGATTTCTTCAAGACCTTACATTAGTGAAGTAGGATCTTGAAGGAACAATCATAAACTCCCTTTCATTTGCCAAAATACTTTTACAAATACAAAATTTAGAAGTCCCAAAATATATCTGTTTCCCAATTTTAGCAAATACGAAATATGGTGTTATGTGAGATCTTCATATCTAAAAAATTGTATGCCGCTCGAAGTGGCCAATTGATGATTCATTAGGTAATTTTTTAGGGTAAGGCAACCTAGTTGTTTTAACCCTTAAAAGACGAGGAGGACAAAAAAATGCTCTTTGGAAATACTCACTACGAGTGACCAACCCGCAATGACCAGCTTGTCTTGTAAGCGTTAAGGCAACCTAAATGGATTTTTTAATTTAAACACCATCATAGGTAAATTGGAGAAAATGGAAGGACCATTTTGTATTCCACCTTAATCCCACATCAATAAACGTAGGCAATAGCTATTACTAAAAATTTGTCATTATTGAAGTTTTTGGAGACAATCACTAAAACTTCACTATTGTACAAGAAAATGCATGCTTTTTTTTTGGGTGATATGCTAATATATACATAATGGTAGAAATAGTGAGAATCCCAAAAATGTAATGTTAATCCCAATTCACCTTAATCACCTAATATGGTGTTTGTAGTAAATTTTCCCTATCCTCTGCTCTCAAGTAATCCACCATGGTTTTTCCGCAATGGTCACAGTAGGTTTCTGTCCTATTACAATACATTTAAGTCATGAACGTTATCATGTCTAAATTAGTGATTTTTTGAGAAGTTTTGGAACTGTCTCATTTTATTAAAATGCAATAAAGGACTCATCCAGACTACAAATTTATTTGGTAGGATTTAGTTAAATGCATTTATAGTTGTGCAAGCTTCTATGGTACATGAATTTAAAATATATTAGACTATTAGTCCATACATTATTAAAATGAGTTGTGGTGAATTATTTAAACAATAGTTTCATGTGATGTTTTACACTCCCGATAAAGACCATTAAAAATTTGTAAATTTTCCTTTTAAGTGGCAAAAACATGTCTACCTTCAAAATTGAAATTTTAGCAGTTTGAAACTTAGTATTATAGATTTTTTAATTGAAGAATCTAAAATATTCTTTTGTGGCATCCTTAGGGAGAACTTAGCTTATTGTACCAGCCTTTCAGGGCTTTAATATAAGCCAAGGATCCTCTCAACTCATCCAAGGTTGAGGTGAGAGTTTTTACAAGATCATTTAAAGAATAAAATTAGGGTTTTTTCCTTAAAATTGTTTTGAAGTAACCTAGTAAAGCACAATAATATTGTTGTTAGAGATTTGGAGTCCCATGCCATATACTCAATCCAAATCACCATATTTGCCCCAAACCTTGGATGAAATCTACGTATTTTTTATAATGATTTGGATGTGATTTGTGAATATCCAATTATGTTGAGAACTTCGACAGGTTTGGAGGTTTGGAGGTTTGGGCCTTGGCGGCTTGGGGTAGTTTTTTTGGAAGTTTTCTTTTTCTTATAATTGACAACTAGACAAGTTGACTCCACTCCTAGTCCCTCTAGTTTGAATTTGGTTTAGATCTTTTGTTTTCAATGATAAATTGGTTATGTGAATATATCTGCCTCAGTTGTTGTTTCGGGAGTGATTTGGCTGTCAACCGTGGACGCACAAAACAGACAACACGGACGGACGTGTCATGTGTGTATAGCTATCCTCTCTTGTTTTTGAGGGTATTTGTAGGATTTTAACCTCAAATAGGAAAAATCAAATTTTTTTTTTTCATTTTTAGTACTTGAAAGTTGATACGGGTAGTTGCAAGAAACATTTCACAGTTTTGTCTCAAACATTCTTAAAATTAGTAGTATTAGGTAATACTATGAGTTTTTGAATTTTTTTAATAAATAAAATAAAATATGGATAATTTGTAAACCACTTAAAATAGCATACTCATGAAAATTCAAACCTAGAAAAAAATTATTGTAAAAGTTATGCACAAAAATAGAGGGACAAAAATTACCCACAAAAAGACAATTTCCTTTTTGCTTTTTAGAAAATAGTAAAAATTTTGAAAAAATAAAACAAAAAATGACCATTTTTGCTTTTATTCAAGATACTTGTATTGTTGGAATTGCTTTTTTGGGGAAGTTTGTTTTCTTTCTCCAATCATTGACCAAAGGATGCCTACTTTGAGAGCATGTGGAAGGTAGAGAATTCACAATTTCCTAGAACCCTTATACAAATCCATGTAATGCTCTATGATGAACAACTTTCCTAATTTGTGGCATGAGATTTGCTTTTTTGAACCCAAAATAGTACTAAAAACTCCCAAAATGGCCAAGGAAGACACCTATTTGGTGGCTGTTTAAAAATAGTAAAACAATGTAAAAAAAAACCGCAAAAATTACTTAAGGTCTACAACTATGACATGTACCTTTTTGTGAAATTTCAGCTCAAAAGAACTTTCTAAGCAAAAGTTACAAACCAAAAAGCACCTGCAAGAGGTGAAGGGCAAAAAAATAGTACAAGTGTTTCTTGCAATCACCCAAACTTGACATGGCTTTGAATCCACATTTTGACTTCATGTTGGCAACAATGAGTGTCAGTAAGTACACCAACATGGCAACATGTACAAAGTAAGTTATTTTTCTCATTTATTTTTATTTTTTAGAAGTCAATTGTGAATTGATTACATCATATGAACCATGAGCCCAATCAGGCACTTGACATAAAGGCAAGTGGACAAATAAGTGGTCCAATGTGACAACCATGATTTCACTAGCTCAATTTTTAAAAGATGGTATTTCTTCTTAGTTGCCAATTTCAATCATGGTTGTTACTTTGAACAAGATTTGGCTGTCAAACACCAAAAGCAGACCGCACAAATGGATATATTTGTCTACTCTTGTTTTTTAAGGCATTTTTAGGATTTTTGATCCAAAAAAATAAGAATCGATTTATTATTTTTCATTTTTACTACGTGATATGGTTTTAAATCCACTTTTTGACATCATGTTGACAGCAATGAATGTCACTAACATGTACAAAGTAGATTTATTTTATGATTTTCTAAAATCAATTATGAGTTAACTACATTGTACAAAAATGAACACAACCAAGCACTTCAAGTAAATAGGCAAGTGGAGGGATAGGTTGTAACACCATATTAGATAAATTGGGAAAAACAAGGGTCCCATTTTGTACTCCACCTTAAACCCAAAATGTCACCTTAAGCCAGATTTAAAGGTATTAGGTTCAATATGAACCACTAAGATTTTTTCCCTCCCAAATTCCTCCTCTCAGGTGAGGACACGTGTACCCAAAAACAACGCTGAAGCTCGAATTAAATCAACTTAATTCTTAGATGTCCCAACATGTACTGTTTTTCCCAATTTATCTCATATGGTATTCTGTCCAATGTGTCACGCTGCAGGGCAGACTGAAATCATATGCAAGTGAGAAAGTACCAAACTGCCTAACCCCATTACACTTAATGAGCATGGAAGAACTAGGTATGGGAGTATGGACACAGCCGCCTGCATACCACGACTCCACGACCACGATTTGTAAGAGGATCCTTGAGATTCCAACATCAAGACATCTGTGGTTGGGGCTTGGGAGGCGAGACAACACGTTGTTGTCTGCAGCAAGCAGCGTGCAGGAATGGGGGAAACTAGAAACTAGATTTTGGAGCTGCTGAGGGCCCTGTAGCAACATCATAAGTTCCCATGAGATTCGTAGCTCTGGAAGTATTTTAGAAGTCGTAATGGTATGGCCTTAATCTGACGATCTCCAGACTCCAAATCTAATAGAAGTGGCACTCATCAGGCACTCAGGTCTCAGGCCCGGGCGACGGGTCTGGACTCCGGGCTTTCAACCTAGTGCAGTACTGCAGGAACAGCTCACGCAGGCACGTGGCTGGCACTGGCAGCACTAATTAGTCGGCTTCATGTTTGCTCTCCATTATGGGGAATGCTATATCGTGAGCCGTGAGCCTATATATTTTGTCAAAATACTCAATT
This sequence comes from Ulota crispa, assembly GCA_963920765.1. NCBI lineage: Eukaryota > Viridiplantae > Streptophyta > Bryopsida > Orthotrichales > Orthotrichaceae > Ulota > Ulota crispa. The sequence goes on along the minus strand of OY987249.1, from coordinate 7,662,680 downwards.
TCGCTTAAAATTGTATACATAGGACCCTATAATTGTACATTTTAAAATTATATCTTTTGAAAAAATTACTTTTTTTTGATAATTTTTCCATTGATTTTGAGCTCAAAATTGATTCTTGCTCACCAAATCTTGGCTCACCACTCCCAGGCTCACATTTTATGCTCATGAAATAGCATCATCCCTCCATTATCACACTAAAGTAATTTTGGTGATGAATAAATTAAAGGAATTTTTTAATGGATACCTATGTAGTTTGCCACATTTATATAGATATTCTTGATTGTCAGAAATTGCTCAAATAGCCTTGGACCATAGTTTTCAAGTGTTGAACGTCAAGTTAGGTAATTTGGGAAAAAGGGAGGTACCATGTTGTACTCCACCTTAAATCCAAAAAGTTACCTTAAACCAAATTTGAAGGTATTAGATTCAGTCTGAGCCACTAAGATTTTTTCCCTCGCAAATTCCTCCTCCTAATCTTAGGTGAGGGCACGTGTACAAAAAAAAATGTTGAGCTCGATTTTAGGTGATCCCCTAAAACCTTCAAAAGTTCCAAAATGTACCCTTTTGCCCAGATTACTTGATATGACGTTGTTGACTTGTTTGGTTATGCATGTTACTTCTTTCATGACCATTGTTAAGGCAAGGAGTGTAATAGAACAGAAAAGAAACAGTGTGCATACAAGGGAAAAAGAAGCAACAAGCACAATAGAACAAAATTATGATCCAGGAATATTTGTACAATTTCTGAAAACCAGGGATGATTATACAAATATGGCAAACTTAAGGGGTATCCATAAAAATTTCCCTAAATTAAACGAGTATCTCGGTATCCCCCATTTGTCAGCGACCCAGCATGTGCCGGGTGCTTGCCTCTGAAGTCCAATGCATTTTTTTTGTTCGCCAGATTGCAGTTGTTTATACTCCATTCGAGAACAAATGGAGGGACCAACCGCAGTGGCCTAAATCTGTCAGTTTTTTTTTACCAGTCCTCCACCGGTCCTCAGCAGTGCTCCGTTTCGGGTCCTAAACGTCAGGGTACGTCACGACGTCCCATGCATTGCACCTGCACAGACTGCAGACTGTTGCACCGTTGGTCCAGGCACTCCCATGTCTCCGCCAATTCCAGAGCTCTCGTCTCAGGAACTAAAGCTTCCATCCTCTGAACGGCGTGTATGGGCAACCTATCAGATTTCAGAACGATTTCGAAGAGTCGAAACTGCCCGGGATGCTGCCACAGTCCAGAATTATTGCAGTGGCAGCAGTCTCATAGCATTTCCTTCGATTGCATTCAGGAGATCTACCCACCTCTACTTACATGATGATGCTGCAGCAGCAGGCCCATTCTACCAGCCAGCTCTCCTGCCAGTTAATTTGGTCAGATTGCGCTTAGAATGGGCGACAAATTTCTTTACAAATATTTGGTGATTCTCGCATTGACCTTCGTCGTGAAATAACCCGGAATTATTTGTTCGTGTCACTTGAACTTTATGAACACCGTATTACTATGCCTTTTTCTTCTTCTGTTGTGACTCGTGAGGCAGCCAGTATCATGGTTGTCACTTTGGGCAAGATTTGACTAGTGCATAGTAATCATAGGATAGGAGTCAGATAGGCAAATGGACACTTTGGATAGCACGGACAAACAAGTCTGTTCAAATCCAAAGTTGCATTTTAGGGTTTATTTACGGTTTTTGACAAATAAAGAATCAAATTACTATTTTTATTTTTACTACATGATATGGGTTTAAATACACGTTTTGACTTTATTTTGTCAACCATTAGTAGCACCAACATGTACAAGGTAAGTCCTTTCTTATTATTATTTGAAGTCAATTGTGAGTTGACTACATTAAAACATACATGAGCTCAACTAGACACTTCAAAATGACAAGTAAATAATTGGATGAGCGATCCAATGCAATAACCATGGCTAGTAAAAGTCTCTAAACTTGTTATTTTTAGAGGACCTTATTAAAAACAACTAGGTGAAGGAGCAACCCTTAATCCTTGAGCGCCCAGAGTTGAAACAAAAGAAGCCTAACTTGTGTGCAATCAAAGTGCCGCGGTGGACTAAAAAATACGATTCACAAGATCTGACCATATGAATTGTTAGTGGAAAGAGTCTCCATCATGTTGGGCTTGATTGGAAGTCGTTCCGCTGAACATGCAATGAAATTATAACGGTCAAAATTGAGTTGAAATAGCTTTTTGAACGATAGTATACTGTCACCCAAGCATTCAGAATTTAAGAGTGCACGGGGAAGCACGTAAATTTAAAGCTTTATGACCTCAAAAAATTCAGAAACAAGATCTTCATTTTTGCTAAGCTTTTATTTTTTCCCATCTCCACACGAACTAATTCAAAGCTTTGCGCAATATTCATGAAGCATCCAATGATCAAAACTAGTCACTTAGCAAAAGAAAAGCTTTCTAGACATACTTGCATGCTCTGTACATCCATTTCACACAACCTACAGTAAGCGTTTAAAATCATTCATCAGCTGGATGGTGAACTGGTGAATGGAAACGTCATGAAGTACAAATTTGCTATTCAATGACTATATCGAGATAATCAAGAATAGAACGTCAATTTCGTTAACATGGCTCGACTTATAGCCCCAATTGAGACGTTCACATACAGAAAGTTCTATAAACTTGAAAAGTGCCAAATTGCCAATGTTGTTATACACCGCCAGGCGCCAAATTTGCAAGTCTGACATCCATGGCAGGGGCTCGGTTTACTGCATATACGTCGATCTGGGCCCCACCCCTGTCAGGGCTTAAAAAAACAATATCCCCTGCCCAGGCCCCATAGCGCCCCAAAATGAAACTAAGGTAGGAGCATCCATAAGCTTGAGTTTAAGGGTTTGAGTTTAAGGGTTTGGAACATGATGATTATTAGTAAACGTTTAGAAATTTATAGGATCCTATTAGCAGCAAAAAAATGATGAGTTTGCACTTTATAATTTATTATTTGGATATTGTGAGAATGAGTTGTGAATTATTTAAAAGCAAACTACCATTGCACCCATAACCACTATTAAGATTTCATATTCACATGTTGTACATCCTTGTCATTACATCTATCTACTTCTACAAATTTCCCAAGATTTGAGAGGTCACTCTTATGGAGACCCTCACGAGGATGGGTACTCCTACCTTGTCATCCACATTCATGGGCTCAGCTAATGTCATCCACGTGCGGGATTAATAGCGCATAACTTTTCAAGTTACTTGATACTCGTGTTGTGTTATGTTGTATTGCAAACTTACAGTGATTGCAGATGCTAAAAGAAGCAATTAAAATATCACTTTGTAGTTTGCACCTACATTCAAATGCAATAAGAATCTACACAAAAAAACATACTTTGTAAAGTGATTTCAAGAAAGTTTAAGTTCCAAATTACTAGAGATTTGATTTGCAAATTGTAGATTAGGTCACAATCATTGTCAACTTTTTGTAGATTTGACCATGGTTTTCTTGTGGTGTCAAGACCTTTAAATTTTTGTAAATCAAATCCCTAGTAATTTGGAACCTACACTTTCTTTAAATCACTATATAAAGTATGTTTTTTTGTGTAGATTCTTATTGCATTTGAATGTAGGTGCAAACTACAAAGGAATGTTTTCATTGCTTTTTTTAGCAGATATAATCATTGTAAGTTTGCAATACAACATAACACAACACAAGTATCAAGTAACTTGAAAAGCTTTGCGCTATTAATCTTGCGCGTGCCGGCGTGGATGACATTAGCTCAGCCCATGAAGGTAGACGACAAGGTAGGAGCACCCATCCTCGTGAGGGTCTCCATAAGCGTGAAACATCATATTCAATAAAATGGGAGTTTTCCATTGAAATGAGAGGAAATGTAAAGGAAAGTTGACAAAAGGTTTTTTGTCAATTCAACTCGATTTGAGCTGAATTGACAAAAAACCTTTCAGAATTTAATTAAAATTAGAAGGTTTTATTACAATTTAGGCCAACTTGACCTAAATTGCAATAAAACCTTTCAAAACTAACCTAAAATTAAAAAGTTCTATGTCTCATTTGGTTATTTTGGGAGGTGCCCAATCTCCCATTTTACTAAACATGAGGTTGTGACCTCTCAAATTTTGAAGAATTTGTAGAAATAGATAGATGTAATGACAAGAATGTACAACATGTGAATATGAAATCTTAATAGTGGTTATGGGTGCAATGACAGTTTGCTTTAAATAATTCACAACTTATTCTCACAGTATTCAAATTATAAATTATAAAGTGCAAACTCATCATTATTTTGCTGCTAATAGGATCCTATAAATTTCTAGACGTTTACTAATAATCATCATGTTCCAAACCCTTAAACACAAGCTTATGAATGCTCCTACCTTAGTTTCATTTTGGAGCGCTCTAGGGCATGGAATATTGTTTTTTTAAGCCCTGACAGGGGCGGGGCCCAGATCGACGTATGTGGAGTAAACCGAGCCATGGCAGGTTGTCTAAATGTGGAAAATGATCACAATCCATAATAGTTAGGGAACTTGTACGAGAGAAATTTCTGATACTATCAAATTAACCCGCTGCCCACCCCTAAAAAACTGCTATTTAGCATTTCATGGCAATTAATGGTATTCTTTTCCACAAATGAAACCAAAATTCTCATGCAAGACCTTAGCAGAAAACAGTTTGGGGGTGATAAAGGAAAAAAAATAAGAAACAACCAAAACAAGCCAAAGGTCAAAAACCAACCAAATGGTTGTTATTTTCATGGCTCTCTCTCACCCTAGAAAGGTGGGGGTGAGAATGACATATCATTGTTTAACCCCTAAAGGACCAACTGTCTATTCAACGAACAAATGGGATTTCGGGCATGTAACTATGGCCAAACTACTTTGCATGATTTTTTCTTGTGGAGATCATTCCCTTGTAATTTATGGTATACACGTGAGTTAAGAGGGTATTTGATGGATGGCTATTTACCTTAATTGCTGTATTTTAGATGACCGTATTATTATACAAAAAGCTACAAGAGGCATATTTCTTGCACCCTATTTTTTTTGTAAATTCCTTGATTTTATTTTAAAGTGGGGCTACTTTATTTATAAAATTTATTTGTTCACTTTGATCATATCTTCACTATTCTTTGTAGAAAAATCTTTCTATTACAAACAAGTATATGATATATATCATAAAACTCAATAACAAGCATATGAATTGAAGGGTCATTATAATCTTTCAACTCACAAGTGATGTTGTTGTGTTTATTTTTTCTATGTGATTTTTAATATATCTAATTTGAATTTGTACGGTTATATTTTAAAGAAATGATACAAATTATCAAAACATTGGCTTTTGTTCAAATTAGAGCAAACTCTTAGAACCTCAAAAAAGGCCTTGCCAAGTGACTAGGGCCTCCCATTGTACGAAGCCCTAACAAGTGGCTCCCTCATGGGGATTTGGTCATCACATTGTGACATTGCCTAAAATGGAATTTCCTAGTTGTGAGCACTAACACCTAAAAAAGAGATCCACTACCCTAGATTAAATAATTGTAGTGAATATAAATCTTTGTCATCTACCCTCCATTGTTAACTTTCTCCATTGTACTATAAAAAAATTGTGCATCTCCTATTTGTTAAGGCTAATTTATTAATAAAAATTTCTACTACCAATTGTTTTTGCATACCCTATTTTATATGTATTACAATATATAGTATTTTGTGGACCCTATAGTATCCCTACATATTATATAACTTTTTTGTTCTTTGAATTAAATGAACCCTATCTTTTAACCCCTAAAGGACCAATTGTCCTCTCGGGAGACAATTGGATTTTGGACATGTACCTATGGTTAAACTCAATTGCATGATTTTCTAAAACTTTTATTCAAGGTGAGGAATTCAAAGATCTACGTGGGAATGTAATTTTTTCTTCATTCCGACATTTATTGAAGAAGTTATGCATAAATTTCTAAAAACAGGCGAGATTGGACAGCCAAAAACTTCTTTAAAAATTCCATTTTTTTTTAATAAAAATTTGAAATAGGTTTTTTAGACTTATATAGACGTGGGGAGCTTTGAATCATTGAATTTTGATAGATGAGATGAAAGTTATGAGAAGTTTTTGTTTGCGGGTAGGTGTGGGTTTGCTCTAAAAAAATAACTTATAAACTTCATTTTTGAATGCAAATTTAACATTTTTGCAAAAAAACTATTAGAAAGGGTGAAGATTGTTTAATAGAACAATCTCACCATTGAGATTATTGTGATTCAATTCCATTGCAAGGTTATTAACAATGTAAGATTTTGTTCAGTCTCAAACCTTCTTCTATTTAATGTTGTTTTTTAAGAATGAAAATTAAGTATTTTTTGTTTTGGTTTTTTTCCAAAGATTCTCAACCCGATTCCCCACAATACAAAAATAAACCTCAAAACTCCATGGTGCAAAAGTCTTAAGTTAAAAAAGTTCAAAGTCAAATAATCTAATCTTGCAAGGTGCAAAAAACCTTGTTTTTACACTTTAAATGCAAATATCTTGCAATCTGTGCGGCCAAAGTTTTTAAATTTTAAATAACACATTCTTATATAAGTCTAGTACAAGATCCTACAATTAGATATGCAAAATGACCAATCTTCAAACCTTTTTACTCTTTGCCATAGAAGTGGCAATTTTCAATGTCTTTTGACTAAATAAAGGCCATGGTCCTTTAGGAGTTAACTCACGTAGTTTCTAAACTAGTGATCTCCCCTAGGATTTTTTGAAACTTTATTGGAAGATAGGGAATTCAAAGATTTGCGTGGGCATCTGATTTTTATTCCAATTGATGTCAGAGAGCAAAAATTATACCCAAATAAGCACAAATTTGGGGACTCTGGGCAGAAAAAAAAAATCTTATAAAAACTTGAAAAAAAAATTTATTTTTATTTTTTTTGCATAGATTTTATCTTTGTCTACATCTGAAGCTTTGATTCATTCCATTTCAACTAGTTATGAGAAAGTTATGGACAATCTTGTTTTTTGGGCAATTCAAGCATCTTTTTGAAAAAATAACTTATAAACTTCATTTTTGAATGCAATTTTAACATTTTTCCAAAAAAAATTGTTGGAGAGGGTGAAGTTTTCTTTTTGGAAAAATCTCACCATTAGGATCATTGCATTTCAATTCCATTTCAAGGTTATTAGCAATTTAAGATTTTGTTCAATCTCATACCTTCTTCTGCCTAATGTTTTTTTCTAAAGAATGAAAATTAATTATTTTTGTTTTTGTTTTTTTCCCAAGATTACCAACTCAAATTTCCACCATGCAAAAATTGAATTCCAAACTTTGTGGTGCAAATATTTTAAGTTAAAAAAGTTCAAAGTTAAATAATCTAGTTAGGCAAGGTGCAAAAGAAGCTGTTTTTAACTTTTTAAATTCAAATATCTTCCAACTTGTACGGTCAAAGTTCTTGAGTTTTGTATGACACATTTTTATAGTAGTCTAGTACAGGATCCTATGGTTAGATATGCAAAAAGACCAATTTTCAAACTTTTTTACTCTTTGCCATAGAGGTGGCAGTTTTGCCTATCATTTGACAAAATAAAGGCCATGGTCCTTTAGGGGTTAACCCTTAAAAGGATCAAGCCCTTTTTGTGTGAAAATCAATGAAGACTGCCACTTTTGGAGGAATGAGTAGAAAGATAAGAAAAGTATATTTTTTGGCAATCCAACCGTTGGATTTTGCCTTAGTCTACTAGATTTACTTGTGGGAAAAACTTTAGGTCATTTTGCATTGAGAGGAGTGAGATATTCACATGTGAAGTGAAGACAAAAAGTTTTTTCACTGCTACTCAAATTTTTAAGAAGCCTTTGACCGTTGTCGTGATGTAAATCACAACATATGGTATAAATAAATAAAATTACTAGTTTATAGTATGTGTGAGGTGTTGTACTTTTTTTCCTTCATTCGCGATTTTGTCCTTGTTTAGTAAGGTTTTGCCGGATAAGGTTTTGATGAGGATCAACCATACATGAGTGTTAGTTGATAAGAGTTCATTGGAGTTTACTTTAGTAAAGAGATTCCATGGACCAATAAAAGAGAGTAGTTTTTATCTTAGAGTTATTTTTATTCAAAGTAACTCAAAGACTAATAGTAAAGAAGGACTTTTACTTTATGTCTTCTCTCTTTAGTATACAGATGGAAATCTACTTGGAAAAAATGAGATGTTCTTCATTATATATTTACATACTCCAAGAGATATTCTTCATTATACATTTTACATACTCCATATCTTACTTTTCTTCTTCTTGCATATTTTGTTTTTTATTTTCTTATAGCTTTGTTTTGAAAGCAAGATTATATTTTATGTTGTCTGTCAATCTGTTGATATGAAATAGGCTACAGCTAGACACCTCGCATGTTCTCTAGGCAAAATTCTCTCTACCAGACATTTGGTGCTTTCCTTGAGAGGCGCTTTGGGGCAACTTATTTTATTTTGATGAGATGGAGGACACTGCATATTTAATACTTACAAGGTTGAATTTGATATTGACTTTTTTATTGATAAGCATGAATAGTGAATTGGAAGTACAATGATCTTGGATGCTAAAATCGGGCTTCAATAATACAGACTTTGGAATAATATTAAGACGGATTTCCATAGCTTAATAGTGATGTCAGGAAGAGGAAACTACAAATGAAGACTAAGCCAAAACCATATTTGTTGCTCACAAGCTTTTGTTTTATATTAAGTCTTCAATTGACATGCATGAAAGGTGAATTTGAAGGAAAAAGATTTTGGATGCTGAATTGAGTTTCAATGAAGGGAGCTCTAGGTATATCAAAATGGATTTCCATAAGCTTAATAGTAATGTCATGAAGAGGAAAATGCAATTGAATGGTAAGACAATTATGGTAAAGGCATTACATACTTATATGAAAAATAATAAAATAAAATGAAGATTACATTTGATTTGAAGCAAAAGAAGAAGAAGAAGATTGAAGGTTGGCACATACAAAAGGATGTGCAAGTTTGGAAGGGGTGGATGTCATGATGTAAATCACAACATAAGATAAAAATAAAGAAAGTCATTAAACTATAGTTTGTGTGAGGTTGTACTCTTTCATAGTTTACTTTAGTGAAAAGATTCTAATGATCAATAATAGAGAGTAACTTTTACCTTGGAGTTATTTTTATTTAAAGTAATTCAAGGACTAATAGTAGAGAACAACTTTTACTTTATGCTTTCTCTCTTTAGTATATAGGTGGAAACCTACTTGAGAAAAGATGAGATGTACTTCATTATATATTCTACATACTCCATATTTTCTCACTTCCCTCATTTTCTTGCATATTTTTGTTTTTTATTTTCTTGCAGCTTTGTTTTAGAAAACAATATTTTATTTTATAGTATCTTTCTATTTGTTGATTTGAGATAGGTTGCAGCTAAAAACTCAGTGATTTCCCAAAGCAAACTCCTCTCTATTCTACATATGGTTGCAAATGTCATGTAGAGAGGAGCGCGCTTTGGAAATACTCAAGGTGTCTGGCTGCGACTGTCTCAGTGAATCAAGCGAGAGATAGTATGCACACAATCACTATCAAAATAACTCTCTAAGATGATCAAAACATAAGAGAACAAAATACATGAAAATATGAATCAACGTATAGGAAAATATATTGTGGTTTCTATGAACAAACTTTCCCAAATAGAGTTTCAGATATATACTATGAGAAAGAATATAAAAGTAAAAAGTCATCTTCTACCATTGATCTTTAAAATACTTTACCAAAATTAAACTCCAAAGTAAAAGTACTTCTAAACCATTGGTTTACAAATCCCTCTTAGAATATATTTTAAGAAACTCCATTTAACTAACACTTCTAAAAGGATGCTGCCTCATTAAAATTTTATCCAAGAAAAACTTACTAATTAAGGACAAATCCGTGGATGAAGGAAAAAGAGTACAACACCTCACACATACTATAAACTAACAATTTTATTTATTTATATTATATGTCGTGATTTACATCACAACATCCCTCTCCTCCAAACCTGCACATCCTCCGGTATGTGCTAAGTTCAGTCATCTTCATTACTTTGATTGTTTTCAACTACACCTTCTATGCCTTCATCATTTTTCTCAGCTGGCTGATTATTTCTCATGCTTTCTAGATCAAAAATTCCTTCAAAGACTCTGCAAGATGAAATGATTCACTCCGTTGAAAGGCTTTGATCCGCTTTCCAACTATAAGTACGTGTAAAAAAGTTCCATCTAATTCCCGAAGTGAATAAATGCCATTGGTCTGCACTTTGATTACTACATAAGGTCCAAACTTCCTCTTTGTAAATTTGTGCACCATACTGTGTTAATGCTTCAATGTGCTACCAAATACAAAGATCTAATTACCCTCTTTAATCGATTTCATCATCAATCAATGCATCTTGTCAAATCGCTTCTTGATGTTGAGTCTAGCAGCATTCATCTTCTCCAATGCAATATCAATGTTCTCTGGCAACCTCTCAAGTTGTTGAATAAAAAGTTCCAATAACTTTTCTTTGCTTATGCCATCCTTTCATGAAAAAAACACTCATGCAGAAATATTTTCCTCTGTTAACATAATTGGTTTTTAACCATACATAAGCTCCACAGGCATGAAACCGATAAACGTACTATGAGTGATTCTATCAGCCTATAAAGCAAACAGCAATAATTTTGGCTACATACTAGGTTTACCTTTACAAATTTTAACAAAAGCATGAATAATTGGAAGATATCTTTTTTCAATCTTATCATTGGCCTCAAGATTATAAATCGTTGTAAGCTTTAATTACATACCATAACGTTTGAAAAAGTCTTTGGCTTTAGTAGCATTCAATTCCCCTCTATTTGCTCTTATTTGGCCAATGCTACTATACCAATTGAAAATATCCTCAAAAATAAACCGGCATACATTTTTTGTTACTTTGGTTCTCAAAGCTCTTCCTTCAACAAAATTAGAAAGCTCATTTCGGGCCAAAACTAGGTACTTCATTCTCTACATAGCATTTGGCATAGCAACTAAATCAATCATCCATTGAAAATGAATTGCCAAAGGAAAAGTAGGATATAACTCATCTCTAAGCCACACCTTTGATTGTAATTAACACACTATGCAAGAAGTCACAAATTCTTCAACATCTTTGTATAATCCTTTCTACCAATACCTCTCTTTGATTTTTGTGTAAGTGGTCCAAACACCTCTGCGACCGGTCCAAAATGTGGCATGAAATTTTTCTAAAATTTTAACCTTGGTCTCAGAATCTCCTACCACGCTCAATGATACTTCATTAACTCTTTTTGCTCTCTTCTATAGAAATTTTTTTCTCAAAAGATATTCATATGACTGGTGTTTGATGTCCTTGAATGCTTTATCCATCCAGCCCTATTGCCGCTTTGATGTACTCAAACATAGCTCAATATCCCTTAACATTTCTTCATATATTTTAGATAAAAAGCACAACGCATGAATTACAGAATTTTCACCATTAATCTTCACTATATAACCTCTTTGCAATAAATCTTCAATATTTTTATGTCCTATCATTTCCTCTTCATTGAAATATTTTGTTCTAAATAATATACTGGCAACAAATTTTTTTTATCTTTAATATGAACTAAAATTGAACTCAATGATTTAATATATACTATCCATAAAAGCATTGCAATATCTGGTGAAAACAATTTGCTACCATCTTTAGCAAAGGCAAGCAGTCAGTCTCTAATACAACCTCTGCTCCAATCAAGTAATTTCTCTCTGCGTTTAGAGTTGTAAAAGCACTCCATAGCTCTCTCTTTACTTGCGGATATGCCTTCTAATGCTTTATCAGATCATTGCTTCAAATCATATAGCAAATCTCCTCCCCTCCTCATCATCTTATCCAATAGTCTATCCTACGGCAATTGGACTTGTATCCACAATCACTATTACTGGTTTCTTGCATTTGTAATTCATTTGCTTCAGAACTGGCGGTGACTTCAAAATCTTCTTTAATTCTTCCATAGCCAAGTTTTGTACATTTTCTTAGATAAATTTACTCCCCTTACGTAATAATTTATATAAAAGCTCTCATACATGAACAAAATGAAAATCCATATGTAATAAAAAATACAAATTCCAAGAAATCTCATGATTTCAGTGATATTGTTATAGGCTTTCTTCCGCCCAATTGCATCAACATTTTCAGGATTAGGTTTCCTTAAATATGAACCACATACATATCATTTATCCTAAATTTTAACTTGTCAATTGAAAGAGTCAAATTTACTTCTTCAAGTTTGTTCAAGATTTTATCCACATTACAAATGTGGTTATTACTAATGCTCGATAATCATCATTTTGAAGCATTAAGTCTCTTCTATTCTCTCCGCAACCATTTATTGGAATATCATCCACAAAAGGCATTGCTGTCTTAGGCACAAAGTCTCTCAAATTTTAATTCATGGCGTTTTGCATATGTGCCATTGAATTGGTAGTACTCTGGAACAATGTGCACATCCGCACCAAACAAAGAGGAATCTTTATAGTTGTTAAATCCCTACTTTTGGCAGCTAGTCGGAATTGATCATAACCAAAGTATAAATCTCCAATAGAATAAATTGCATGACCAGCAAATGCTTCCGCCACTTCATCAATAATTGCATCCCATTCTTTGTTCCTAATTGTCATTTTATTGGCAGATTGCATATTTTGGACGAACCTCAATACTCCTGACTTTTTTGGCATAATAAACCATTAGTTAAAATATAGAGCCATTGAAGGCTCAAGTATATCCATACGTGTTTTTTTTTAAGCAATTCGACTAACTTTGGAAGTAAAGCTCTAGATACTGATATAAGCTTCAAATCCCATGGTACATGTAAAACCGTAAATATAACCATTAGTGCCACAATATTTGGTTACACACATTTAATTTCATTTGGTGAAAAAGCAAAAGCTTTCCCATGCATTGAAAGCATAGCTTGAAATTTCTTCTTCTCCAACTTAGTCAAAAATTTATCTCCTCCAATCTTCAAATTTGCTAAAATCTCTTTGATAAATTTGTGTCCAATTCCTCTTTTCTCCTTCAAATTTGGCTCTTTCTCAGCTTGCTTGATATGATCATCAGTATTAAATGGTAATTGAGTAGCCACTGGCTTTAATTTTTTGGCCACAGTCTTGTATTTTGTATAAACCTTAGCTTCTGAAATCTATCCATCAACCCTAGAATAACACAACTTTATCAGCGCTATGGAAATCTCATGATGCATTGTAATTGAATAGACATTAATAAAATAATAAACATTCCTATTCACATTTTCATATCTCTCTAACTTTTATAAAGTTTACAAAACATCATCTGGCATATCGCTCTCTTCATAAATACCAGAAATGCTCTCTTCTTCTACTAAACCTTTGATTTTTTTTATATTTATATTTTTATTTTTTACTAACCTTTTATATATATAATTTAGGTATTTAATACTTTGAAAACTCACAAGCTCACTCTTTGTTACACTTATAAATCCACACTTAGCAATTGTATATACATTGAGCAATATTTCAACCTCATTACCAGTGGCACGCGTGGACCCCCATACTCTACGTGTGTCCATTAAAAATCCGAAAAGTTTAAAGAAATTGGTAGAAGAACTTCTTTGAGCTGCAATTGATGTCTGTCATTGTCAAATCTCACAATAAAAAATTGCACCGACATTTTTCCATCAACACTTTGAATTTGAGCGTAATGAGATCCATCATCCAATACTTTAGTTTTCATTTGCAAAGCGGTGATGAAAAATTGACCTAAAAAAATTAGACATTCTCTAGAATTTTGAACAAATTTTTTTTGTTCAACCTCCACATCTCCAATCTTTATTGACACCAAAGAACATGCTCCATACAACTAACTCTGTCCGCTGTTAGCCGTTCTTATTATCCAGCCATAATCTGTATAGATTGGTCACTTGTATTTTTTATAAACATTCCAAAATACAATATTGATCCCTGAACCATGGTCTACAAGAACTAAAACATATTCGTTTAACCTACCAACCTTCACCATAGTTTTGGTAGGGGCCTTAGTCCAATATAGTTGGTGAAATTTAAACTCAATATCATAAATACTAGTGACGGGATAGTCATACCTGAAATTAAAAGTTTAACTTCTACTTTTATTAGATCATCATCAATCGCTTCAATCTCCGATTTAATCTTCGCCATCTTCACGTCAACAACATCTTTATTTTGAATCACTGGATCTTCCATCATGGCAAACATTTCACTAATTTGATATCTTCATCTTTAGTCATGTGAGTGTCTAAAGTATTCATTTTCACCGTCTCCGTTGTCATCTGTCTTTTCTTCTTGATGATGTCAATGATCAACTTATAAAAATCTTTTTTAATTATGCCAAAAATTTATCGTAAAATGAATTTAATCTTGGCATCCAAAATCATCTCTTCCAATAACTTCTTAAAATCAATAGAAGTTTCAATGTCCAATTGTAGCTTATAAATAGGAGTTTTCATTTTTAGCTTGCTAAAATTGTTTCCATCAGAATATCTTTTGTTGGCACTAAATTAACCCCAATTTTTCCCTGGAAACGGTGCATTACCAGGATGTAAAATACTTAGACTATGTATTTTTGAACGTGTGCTAATTTTATGCCTCAACTCCTTTACATTATCATTATATGAGGTCTTTTCTTTGATGATGGCTCCTCAATATCCTCAAAATCTGTCTTCTTACACTTTTTTTCAACTGAAGTCTTATTATGACCAACATTCGCTTGACCTTTCTCCAAAAAGACTTTGATGCTCCTTGTATCAGCTGGATCTTCCCTCCCAATTACATTTTTGATAACTTGTGCTCCTCGTTTCATTAATGTGCTAACCTGAGTAGGAGAAGCATTAATCAAATGCTATTCCATCTCAATATGATATGTTTCGGCTATACGCACATGTATAGAACTAGAATTTTTTTTTTTTTTTTTTTTTCCATAAGCTTCTTCATCACTCTTTTGTCATAGTTAGTATTTATTGGCAACTTTGTGAACACATCATGAAGCTTATTGTTAATAAATTCAACAATCATATCCAGTAAAACTTTGAAAAAATCCGCACAATCTCAAAGACAATGCCTACCATCTTGCTTACCCTTGTCACACCACACACACTTTCATGAGAATGATTTTCCTCTACTAAATGATTGTGAAGAGTCAGATGTTTTGGATTTGTTAATTTGGTTATCTCTACCTTCAACTCCTTGAAACTTTTGATGAGTCCATCAATATTGTTTCTTTCACTATCCTTGATAGTCTTTAAGATGGATCTTGAAGCTGCAGAAGATAAAAGAGTAAAAGAAACCTTGGGACTTCTTGGAGATTGAATTTGCTCAATTTCCATTTTCGCTCCATTACTTCTTGACCTCGCACGTTGTTGCTTGGCCAACAAAATTACTATTTTCTTTACCCTTCTCTAATTGTTGGTAAATCATTCATTTGTATTGCGATTTCTAAATAGCAAAAAAAATTATCTTCCAATGCAGCATCAGCTGCTTGAAAAAAGAGCTTTGCCTTCTCAATATGTAAAATGAGTCTTTCTGCCATGGGTAACAAACTTCTTTTCAAAATCTTTGAGCAGCTCATAAGCATCCATGTTATCTCCTGGCTGCTGTTCCACCCTTTCAAGAAAAACCCTTTTGATCATCATCTCTGCGTCATCATCAAAATATTTATCTTGCAATCGCTCAACAAAAGCAGTCTAGGTATGAATCCCTCTGCAGATCTCTTACACTCAATTACAAATATTGGGTTTGACTGCCATGTTGAGAGTCAGCATCATTTGATGTTCATTAATTTGATGTGCCTCTATCTCACAAACATAAAACTTCAAGAATTTGGATATATTCTTGCCGTCAAACCTTTTGTTCTTTGCAACCACTACCTTCAACGCTTTGGTGGCTATTTATCTTCCTTCATTTGCATAATGCTGCTCCATGAATAGAGCCAAAGTCTCTAGAAGATCCTTCATGGACACTTGAGCTCTATTTCTACCTCTTACATTAGTACCAAGAACTTCTCCAGACACCTCAGAACCATCAGCATCGCTGGCACTCTCTTTACTGTCTCCCATATTACCAACTTCAATAATCGCCCCAAAGCTCTCTCAATAAAAGTACCAAATATCGTATAGAGAAAAGCGCGCTTCGGAAATATTTGGGGTGTTTGGCTGCGACTATCTCAGTGAATCAAGCAAAAGACAATATGCACACAATCACTATCAAAATAACTCTCCAAAATTATCAAAACATAAGAGAACAAAATACATGAAAATATGAATCAAGGTATAGGAAAATATATTGTGGTTTCTATGAACAAACTCTTCCAAGTAGAGTTTCAGATATATACTATGGAGAGAAAATATAAAAGTAAAAAGTCATCTTCTACCATTGATCTTTGAAATACTTTATCAAAATTAAACTCCAAAGTAATAGTCCTTTTAAACCATTGGTTAGCAAATCCCTTTTAGAGTATACTTTAAGAAACTCCAGTTAATTAACACTTCTAAAAGGATGTTGCCTCATTAAAATCTTATCCGGGAAAACCTTACTAATTAAGGACAAATTTGCAGATGAAGGAAAAAGAGAACAACACCTCACACATACTATAAACTAACAATTTTATTTGTTTATACTATATGCCGTAATTTACATCACGACATTGCTCCTACAGCAAAAAAATTACTCCATACAAATGTGAGGTTTATTTTTCCCATGTAAAACACCAAGTTAGGTACATGTATGAGATTTTTCAAATCAATTGGAGGTGTGCAAGACAGTTCAAAAAATCTTGCAATGGAAGGTCTTGAAAAATACAAGTACACTATGCAAAATTGGAAGCTTTATGTAAAACTCAAAAATTTGAAATACATTAATTGGAATGTTAGAACTTAACTAATATTTGTTTACTACCATAAGAAAAAAAATCCATGAACAACTTGCTCAAAATAAATATATCTGCAAATTTTGTATGGGGTAATGGGGATACATAAAAGGGAGTGGTCAAGGTCCTAAAAAAATGGGCCCATCCTTCCCCTAGCATGCCCAAAATCTGGTTATTGTCAGTTGTCCAACGCACATGTACCCAAACCCTGAAGTTTAGGGAGCCTTTTTTGGGCTGATGGTCCCGTACATGAGGGAGCCCTCTCTCACGTACAGGGCCCTCAATCCAAAAAGGGCTCTCTAAACTTCAGGATTTAGGTGCATGTGCATTGGGCAAGTAGGTGCTCTTGCCCCAACCACGCCCCACAAAGGCCACGAGTGGCCTTTCGTGAAAGTGACCCTCTTTATTTCCATTCAAACTGCTTGCCTCTGTTAGAGGGTTTAGACCAAGTTCCATTCACAACCCTCATGAACTACCTGCCTAACAAGCATATTTTTAGTACCCCAAAAACTGCCCCTCATTTGGTCAACCATTCCATAGAAAGGAGAGTAGCTGCTCCTGCTGTCCCATTTCCGCAATTTTTCAAAATAATTTGCATAACTTTTTTGTTGAGAGTCAAAATCAAGTAAAAACTAGATGCACACGTAGGTTTTTGAAATCCTCACCTTCAATAAAAGTTTCAAAAAATCATGCATAGCAGATAATCTACAGGTACATGCCCAAAATACCACTTGTCCCTTGAGGGGACAGTTGGTCCTTTAGGGGTTAAAGTAAAATAAAAAATGTAAGTGGCATTTATCCATTTGGTGTCATTCTTGAAATGTCATTCCACTTCCTCCTGAAGTTTTCACTTTTGAGCCTGTGATTCTCAAAACAAGGTTTGTTTTTTTCATGAAACAGGTTGTCAGAATTAAACGAGATTTTCATTTTCTGGTTTCATCCATTACCGGTACAATACCCAATGTTGTCCACATTCTACAACCGTGGTTCACAATTCAACATCAGATTTACAGTTTCCTAAAAGTCGGTACTTGTACACGCAATACATACGAGTTGTCTTATTTCAAAAGCGCCTAAAAATTCGAGACGAGCACGTGAAAATACGCCTATGCAAATTTCCAACAATGTGAACTTAGCTACTGTATCGATTCAGTAGGACATTGGGAATGCTTAGAATCTGATACAATAGAACATTGCACTTAACATCACTTGATGAAAATTGTTGTAAGGTAGGCGCACCCGTAAGCGTGGAAATAAGGGTTTTGGAGTAGGTAAAACAAATGACTAACTTTGAAAAAAATACTCACTAGTAGAAAATTGTGTTGAAGTCAACATAAACTACATGATGTTTTCATGTTTCTAACACAAAAATTTGTGTTAGAAACATGAAGACATCATGTACTTTGTGTTAACTTCAACACAGTTTTTTACTAGTGATTGTAAGTTAGGAAATGGAAACCAAAAATATCGGTATCAAATCCAAGGTTCCAACTACAAGCATTTGTTCACAAAGATTTTTCAAAGTCCAAAATCATTGAAATTGTAAGGACCATATGTAAGAGATGCTAAAAACAAGGCTTGTTAATTCTTAAATAGTGAGATGGTTACTCAAAACCGTCATGGAGTCACCCACAACCATCACTTTATCATCCATGAATATCACTTAAATATAAGCACCCTAACTATGTCAGTGACACCCATGGGGACGTCACGCCCATGGGTGCAGCTACCTTATGTCATTACTTGGCGCAGTTTAGGGTGCACAGCCTAATAAATAAATCTTCACTCTTCCTAGATTGTGAATTGAACATAAACCAATATGAAAAGTATGTCATTACTTTTTGCACATGAGTGTTGTTGATTAATCGATTTTGACTTTACTAGCTCAATACCTACCCAACTCCTTAGAATCCACCTAGTTACTGTAATTCCTAGATAGGGAATCAAATTCCCATGTTAGGTGAATTGGGAAGAACAATACATTCTAACACTTTCACTATTTCTATCATCATGTACAATATAGTATAATAAAAAAAACAAGTGTGCAATTTCTTGTACAATAATGAAATCTCAATAATTGCCTCCACAAATTTTGAATAATTACATCTTTGAACTATAGCTATGCCTATATCTAGTATATGTAAGATTAAGATGGAGTACAAAATGGTCCCTCCGATTTTCCCAATTCACCTAATATGATGTTTTCTGCCTAACGAATTCCAGATTTCCAGTTAATATTCGACTCAGCAGATTCATGAATTACCACATTAATATATGCTGAGAAATGGCGCAGTCTTGGCTGACAAACTATGGCTGCAAATTACATTTGTCACATCTGTCAGGGTTCGAGTGGCCACATGTTAATACCAAGAATCAACCGGCTTGGAAATTTCATATTTAAGCTTAAGTTAAGGAGGTAGGACTTAAGAGGCTCTAATTCGGACCAAGCTCTAATTTAGACTAACTTTAAGAAAGGCTAACATTTTACATCAAATATCTATTATTGTCATTGATGAGTTAACCCATAAACGCCTAAAAGGTCCTCTGTGACCGTATGTATATTTTTGTATATAACGTATTCAAGGGGGTTAGGGGTGGAATTAGACGTGACAATGTAAACGAAAGCGATTTGTGCTGCACAAGTGCCTTCAGGTCAACTTTCAACAACCCAAAATACTGAGAGGAATGCTGGGAAACTCTTAGAATATGGTGCCGTATCCAACAACCCCATAGGCGTTCAAGGGTTAAGTGAGTTTAGCAAACTTGCTAAGCTCACTTAACTCATCAATGACAGTAATAGATATTTGATCTAAAATGTCAACCCTTCTTAGAGCTAGTCCAAATTAGAGCATGGTCCAAATTAGAGCCTCCTACCCACAACTGCTGGTGTGAGAGATTGAGTGCCCTAAGGTAGGAACACCCATAAGCGTTATTGACTCTCCATAACCGTCACCTTTAAAATTTTAGAAAATATGTGGAAACAAATGGATGTAATCACAAGGATGTACAACATGTGAATATGAAACCTTAGTGTTGGTTATGGGTGCAATGGCAGTTTGCTCTTTAAAAATTCACAACATATTCTCACAGTATCCAAATAATACATTCAAAAGTTCAAATTCATTATTTTTCTGCTCTTAATAAGATCCTATAATTTAGTAGTTGTTTATTAATACTCATCATGTTCAAAATCCTTAAACTGCCACTTATGGGTGCTCCTACCTTAATCAGATGCTCGGGACTCAAAAGTCAGTAATCAATTGCCTGAAATTAGAGCACCTCCACTTGACCTCTAAAATAGTCTGCTCATATTTAGCTCAGGCTCTAAAACGGCTCACCTCACCAAATGTACTCTGTTGGTACACGTTGTTTTTCATAACCTTTCAACAATGTACAAGAGATGTACATTTGAGGAGGTGGGTGGTTTTAGAGACTTATGGCTTTTCCACTTCAAAATTTCATAACTAATACCACAAAGCTCCAAAAAATATGAAACAACTTGGGTTAGATGTCAACTCTTCTTATCTTTCAAAAAAAATTTACTAAAAAATAGTTCAAGAAGTTTCACCTCCCCAAAATTCAGTTTTAGCCCTTAGATGGACGGTTTATGAGCACATTACCTTAGTTTCTCATCTTGGGGACATCATGAATCTTGCATCCCATGTTGGACTATAATTTCCCCACGCGTGCAATTAGGTAGAATAGTATTCAACCAATAACAAGCCTCCTTGTTTGAAAAGATAGATAGATTCTCCATCATTGCTTACTTAACATATTAAATGATCAAAGAAAAGTAGTGTTTAGACAAGCTGCCATGCACTTGAAAAATGAAAATTTTGCCATGCAAGAAAGAATGTTTTGGCGGGTCCAAACATCAATTGCTTGCATTCATTCAAAATTGTCCCTAACATTATGTTTTGCAAGACGGGTGGAGATGCTGTTAATGAACAACAATATAGTTGGTGCATGTTGCTTGTGCATGCACCAAGCATGCACAAGGCTATCCAGACTATAGTAAGATAGGAGGTTCTATAAGCATGCAGGCTAAAATGGTGCACCTCCTCAAATGTACTTCATTTGTACATATTTTTCATAGCCCTTTGACAATGTACATGAACTATACATGTAAAAAAGTGCACCATTTTAAAGCCCTATGGCCTTTCCACCTCAAAATTTCATAACTAATTCCACAAAGCTCCAACAAAAAATAAAACAATTTGACTTAAGGTAGGAGCACCCATAAACGTCAAACTAAGGGTTTTGAACATGATGACTGTTAATAAACAACTACCAAATTATAGGATCTTATTAGGAACACAAAAAAAATGAGTTTACATTTTTGAATGTATTATTTGGATACTGTGAGAATATGTTGTGAATTTTTAAAGAGCAAACTGCCATTGCACCCATAACCACTTTTAAGATTTCATGTTCACATGTTATACATCCTTATCATTACATCTATTCACTTCCACAGATTTTTCAAAATTTCAGAGGTGACGGTTATGGGGACACTAACGATTATGGTGCTCCTACCTTAGATGCTAATTTGTCTTGTCTCCCAAAAATATTACTGAAAAATATTTCAAGAAGTTTCAACACCCCAAAATACAGTTTCAACCCTTAGATGCTCCATTCATGAGCCTCCAACCTACCTTACATCGAGCCGGCATTCGAGGGGACGGATTTGGTGTAAAACTCCGAACTCGGGATAGAGCTCCACGTGGCAGCCTCGGACGCATTCTGGCTCCAGCATTGGTTGCGCTCTCCCAACTGCACTGCAGCAACCCTGCATGCGGAAAACTGTCAAGTTTGGGCTCTTGCTTGCATCAAATTCAAACCTCAACTTGAAAGAATGATACTCTTTTCCTGTGAATCTCCACAGCAATGTTCGGGGATACCCGACAATTAGTGCTTTGTCAAACAGTTGAAATTGCTAAATATCTACATGAAATTTAATCCACCGGCTAAAACCAATTGGATCTTGGGAAAATCCCGAAAATGACCCTAATAATTGGCCGTATTTCGAAAGTAACCCTCACCAATCCAAAATATCGAAACTAGGCCTCCGCATCAGCCTTCAAATTTTGTTTTTTTCCTGACCTTGCGACATGCACCCAATAGTGCCAGGATGTAAAGAAAAATTGGATAGAGATGGATAGAACCAACGAAGAGCACACATTCATCCATATAATGAACTAATATTAGTATCTTTCATCCATATTATGGCAAATTTGTTGCACATTTGGGCATGCACATGGTGAACTCATCCAATTTCTCAACCAAAATTTCTAGTGTTATGGTTGCCAGGCACAAATTTAGGTAAGATATTGGCAAAAATTTGCCAAGAATTTAAACACTACTCATCATATATCAAAAGTAGGCCTTGCAACTAAGGTGACCACAATTTTGTGCATGTTTATTTATGGCAATTAATATATGCACATAGGGGGGTACATTTTAGATATAATCCATCAAAAGAATTTGGGGAATTTGAATTCTATTATGGATTTAGATATCTAGATTTAGCCTTGAAACACAACAAAGGTTACAATTGAACAATGCCTAATGGAAAAGTTTAGCTTTCTCTTACAACCAAGGGTAAAAGTAATGATTTGCCCCCTAGCAAAGCTTTTCCATTAGGCATTGTTCAATTGTAACCTTTGTTGTGCTTCAAGGCTAAATCTAGATATCTAAATCCATAATAGAATTCAAATTCCCCAAATTCAACTTTTTGATGGATTATATCTAAAATGTATCCCCGTGTGCATATATTAATTGCCATAAATAAACATGCACAAAATTGTGGTCACCTTAGTTGCAAGGCCTACTTTTGATATATGATGAGCAATGTTTAAATTCTTGGCAAATTTTTGCCAATATCTTACCTAAATTTGTGCCTGGCAACCATAACACTAGAAATTTTGGTTGAGAAATTGGATGAGTTCACCATGTGCATGCCCAAATGTGTACCAAATTTGCCATAATATGGATGAAAGATACTAATATTAGTACATTATATGGATGAATGTGTGCTCTTCGTTGGTTCTATCCATCGCTATCCAATTCTTCTTTACATCCTGGCATTGTTGGGTACATGTCGCAAGAACAGGGAAAAAACAAAATTTGAAGGCTAATGATGAGGCCTAGTTTTGATATTTTGGATTGGTGAGGGTTACTTTTGAAATACGGCCAATTGTCAGGGTCTTTTTCAATATTTTCCCTTGGATCTTTGAAAAACTAAATATAGTACATTTGTGTAAGTTGAAGCAACAAATGACATTTAAGATATAGAATGCCAAGTGCCCTCCAATCATGTCCCCTTTTTTTTTAATTACTATTTTTTGATGAAAATTGAAACAACAAATGATGTCCCAAATATAAAACAATAAATGGCCTCCAATCATGTGCTAAAAATCATTAAAACATCAAGCTTCTCCTAGCAAATTGTCAAAGAGTAGCATTGTAATGATTCAAGCAATTGGTATTTATGATCTAAAGGACCAATATGATGGTGCATGAGGGTTAAATTCTAGACTAATTGTGATATATTGATTTTGTAAAGTACATGAGTACTAGATTCTACACCAATTGATTTGTGAGATATTGATTTTCTCTAAAGTTGAATGTTGTGTCATCCATACATGGCCAACCTGCGCAAAGCGTGTGCTTGTATACTAGTTACAGCTTAACCCTTTAAAGACCACACACATTTTCACAAAATTTACCAAAAACCAGGGCAATAAACTTGGATGTGCATTTGAATCAAACATGGACCCAATTTTAATAATTCAATTGTACAAACAGGAAGAACACCTTGTTTATGGTAAAATATCAAGATTTCAACTAGATCTACTGTTGAAGGTGAAATATTATAATGATTGACTGAGTTGTAGGTGGAAAATCTCTAGTTTTCATGCTTATGTGGTTTTGGATCCTACTGCTTCATACAAGCTCTACTTGAGGAACATCTTATATTTCTAGAAATATGGGTTTCCCACCTTTCCAGTAAGATTAGTTTCACACAAAATGAATAAAAATAGCAATCATAAAGTGTAGCTAAGTGGACAAAAAGGGTCAAATATCCCACTTTCTTTGCTACCCTAAAACGGTTTTACAAGGAATTTGATAATGCTTTGAAAAACCCAATCAGTACAAACAATCAAGAATTGGCCATATATGTAGGATGACAAATTTTTAAGATAACATTTATAGCACTATTTCAATAGATCTTCAAACACTACAATTGTATTGCTATTGTATAGAAAAAGAATACAAGCATATTTCTTAAGCAATTTGATTTTTTTAGAATTGCATAGTTGAAATTTGGCATTCTTCTTAGATGTTTGATGTATTGTGTTGTTGCTTTGATCCATCTTTGACTAAAATAGATATGTATTTTGTTGCCATGATGTATAAGCAACATTATTGATCAACTCACAAACTCAATTCCATTGTTTTTTTTGCTTGGATACAAAAAATTTGTGATCACAAGCGTTCTTCAAGAAAAATTTCCAAATTTTTGAGTGATTTTAACCTATAGACCAATAACCACTCTTGAACCAAAATGTGGTTTGGTGGTCTCTAACTCGGGTTAAGTATAGGAAACATCCGGTGTAATCTATATTGAATATTGCATTTTAGGTTGCCCCTCACTACTTTCTTGACATTTTACATAATATGAAATTCTTATTTTTCATTAGTAACTATTGCTATAAACTAGTTTAAAGGGCTTGGCAACAACAACAAAACTGTGGAAAAAAATTAGTGATGTCCATGTTGTAATCCATGTGAATTCCTAGTATTTACACTAAATGGTATATTTAGGTTGCTTTGACAATAAAATTTCCTTACACTAAAAATATACCTTGTGACGTATTGCTTGGCCACTTGGAGGTGTATGCAACTCTCCAAATACTAAAAAATTACATGTTTTATGGCCTAGACAATACTAGTTTATTTTTTGCAATGTTGTCATTGTTGTCATTGTTGTCAAAGCCCTTATTGTTGTTAAAAGAAATTACTAGAGTAAATATTGATGAAAAACATTGCAGTATTAGCAAGTATTTACATTGTGTAAAGTGTTGAAAAACTACAGTAGTGCAGGACAACCCAAATGCTCTATTTAGTGTACAGAGTTGCATGCACTGTCCAAGCAATGAGTCATGAGGTAACTTTTGAGGATAAGGCAACCAAATTGTGAAATCAATCTAACTAAAATTTCTCACCATTTGACGTTGTTATGGAGTCTACTCAAAATGATACTCTTCTCATTAATCTCTACATTAAATATTGCGTGTAGATTGCCCCACACTAATTTCTTGACATTTTACTCTTTTTAAATACTTACAGCTCTTACAATAATCTTCATCAATAATTACTGCAATTAATTTTTTTTTAAAGGTCTAACAATAACAGCAAAGCTTGAGAACAATATACTAGAGGCTTCCAAGTCGTAAACCATGTGAAATCCAAGTTTATAGAGAGTTACATGCACCTTCAAGAGACCAAGTGATGAGTCATAAGGTAATTTTCCAGGGTAAGGCAACCTAAATGCAATATTCAATGTGTAGAATGTCAAATTTTTGGGTATTGATTTATCTTCCCAATTCCTAAGGTAGTACGCTTGAAAACCATTCGCTCATTTTGAACCATCTAGTAGCTTGTTGTGAAATGGTGCAATGGTGGCTCTTACATTAACCTCTTACAACTCATTGAATGCATGGAAGAAATTTGTTTTTAATTACAAGAGCCAATCATTCTCCTTGCTTCCTCAAATCTCTTCACAACTTACAAGTGAACGGTTCTTGGAAGGTCTAAGGTTAAGAATAGGTACCTATGACACATGTACTTTGAAAATTCATAAATAACTCAAAAATGCTTCAAAAATTATGAAACAACTTGTGTTGCATTCATTCAGCATCCATTTCTCTTTATCTGAAAAAATGAACTAAAAATCCTTCCATCCACGGAAGACCATGAAAAAGAGAGATGAGCCCTTAGATGGGCGGTTTTCGAGCGTACTACCTTAGTCCAGGTTCACTTGCTCGGAGCTTCATTCTTTTTAAGCCCGACTTTGTAAGTCTGACGCCGTCAATAGCAGGTGCCTGTAAACTAGAAACGGACCGGAGCAGGTCTCGTGTCTTTCAGAGTTTTGTTTGATTATTCTTTCTTCTTTTTGAACTTTTTGTAACTGAAACAAAGGATTTTGGGAATTGCTAAGCCCCACTCAAAATTGCTTACGCCACACCTCAAGGTGTGCTTTTGAGCATGAAATGTGAGAATTTAATGTTGATTTTTTAAATTTGAATTGAAAGATTTGTGTCACCTCTATCAATCTAAGGTTATATTCAGAAAAATTGGAGATGCTTAAATTTGAAATTGAAAATATAGGACTTTTGAATTACTTAAAGCAAAAATACATCAAAAAAATAAAAATTGCGTAATAAAAGTTCAACAAAAATTTGTATAAGTTCTTCTTTTTTTCAAGGGGGTGGTAATATCAAATCATTCCATGATTGAATGAATGATGAACCATTTTTTAAAAAAAACATTAAATTCTCAAATTACATGCTCAAAAGGGTGTGGCATTAGCAATTTCGGGTGTGGCTTTAGCAATTTCCAAGATTTACTATAAACAACATATCTAGATTCTAGCCTTGTTTTTTGGGACCAAATTTGCACTAGTTTATCCCTCAATACCCAAGGCACCAAATTTGGTGTTCAAGAAACTTTGAAACCTATTGAAGGAGAATTTGTGATTTGTAATAAGCTTCAACACAGAATTAGAATGTCCTTTGTATTACATTCCAACTATTTTTGGTGGAAGCTAAATTGCAAGCATGCCTCTTGCACACCAAAAAGTGAAATGAATGGTGTCACTAAAGAGCCTATGACAAGTTTTCACGTTGGGAAGATGGACAACAAGTTGAGAAAGAAATGAAAAACTCCTTTGGACACTCCTTTGGGTAATGAGGGCCCTTATACTAAAAATTCATCATTCAACAAAATCCAAATATGTTATTGGGCTAATGTCACTTGGAATGTTTTTGTTATGTAAATTAGAATTCATTCACTATTAAATTCTCTTTCATTCATGATGATTTTTGGTCAATAATTGGAGCTAAAAAGTTTCTTAGTATCAAGTGGTAACTCTTTGACTATTGCATTACAAGCTTAGTTGTGAAATTGTAATCATGGATTTGGAAGAGGGATCATCAGTTTTGAAGTAACAACAACAATCAGTAAACCATTATAAGTGTTTGTTTCCCAATTTTGTAGACAAAAGTTGCCATTTTTGCAATAGAGGTTTTGGGGCACTCCAAAAAAACCAGAAACTTCCATACTTATCCACATTCAATCACAAATATCTTAACATCCACATGGCTTTTTTGGAATTTTTTTGGTAGCACCATCTAGAAGCCTTGAAGTCTAAAACCCCATATTCGATCAATATGGAGTTGTCAATCATATATGGAGTGTACCTGGACTTTGTGTTGGTTCAAATACACTCCATATATAACTGACAACTCCATATTGATCGAATATGGGGTTCTAAGGTCTTGTGGTTACAATTTTGTTTCAATGTTTAATATTAATCTTACAATAGCAACTCAAAAACTTCAAAACTGCCTTTCAAAAACAAGAAGAGCACCCTTGGGCATTTAGGGGTGAAACTTAGTTTGGTAATAGATGTGCATTAACCTTGATTTTGATTGAAAATCTGCAGATTTTGCAGGGAGAATTCCTAGAAAACTCTATTTTTCTCTTTTTCCTTAAAGTTAACACTCCTTGACATTAAAATGCCATGTTCGGATATCATTTGAATTTATAAGGAATTTTTCTATCAGTGGCAGTTTCAGAAACATACAGGTCCTCATCTTAGTTGCCTGTGATGGTAGAAGCTGCCTCCGTATACTTCACTCAGTCAAGTGCCCACATTCAAAACTATTTGATTGAGAGATCTCTGTTTGAGCATGGTCTTGATATACGACAAACTCTTCATAAAAGTACGGGTTTCAATGTTACGATAAAAAAAAAAAGCCGTATATCATACGAATTCTATCAAAGAAGACGTATTGCAAATCTGGTGAAAAGATTAGCTTGATAGCTTGACCTCAAGGACTTGGATTTATTGTCTAACCTATCATAGGTGAAGAAAACTCCTTGCCAAAAGTTGCAAGAACCTTGAACATGCATAAATATGACAACACACTGTTCTCCCACGGCCTAAAACATTTACCCTGTTGTAGAATTTTACTAACACAAAGAAACTTGTTTCGTTTATTGTGAATAAATCTGTGCCAGATCATGCACGAACTTATAACTTCGAAACCCCCTAATGGAACTACAAATTTACTTAAAGCGAAGTTTGTAAAACTTTGCTCCTCCACTAGACTGAATTACTCATGGACTCCGTATAATTGCGATTTTTTTTTGGTTTGTTTCCAGAGCGTTAAAACACGATTAATGAAGGATTTTTCATTGAAGCAACTGTGACGTTTTGTGCCTTTCAACACCATGTACCATATTGAGAGAAACTATATCGGCATCAGAATTCGTGTTATACAAATTGGAGGTATAAAAAAATTAGTCAGCTAACCATGTAGTGGAAAAGAATGAATGGGGCTACCTCACACAGCCACAGGTGTCTTGTGAGCAGGGTACGAATCGATAACTCCATAACAGCGCTCACATAAACCAGGATGCCCTGTCAGAGTTCCCACATCCAAAGAGTAATTCCAACACCTTTCACACTTGGCACCATCCGCTCGTGCCACGCCCACCCACAACGATTCTCCGTCCTCTAACGTAGTTGCCGATGCGTATGCAAGGTTGCCTTCTGCTTCATCTGGAGAAGCTAATACCTCAACCTGCAAAATATCCAAATTTAAAATCTAAGCCCTTCAAAATAAAAAATCTCCACACCAAGCACTATATCTCTAAAAACTACAGGATATCAATGCAAACAGAGCAACACGATTCTTAACCCTTAAACTACCAGATGCTTGCAACATACTCACAAATGGTGACCTGATAGGTCAAGTTGGACGTTTAAGCGTTAATTCATGACTTTGTAAACAGAATAACTCTCAAATTCATCTGACACAACAACAGGCAAAACAACCCCAGAATAACAGAAAGAAGTATATGAAAAAGAGGGATATGGTATTGAAAAGAGCCATTTCTATATCTGACTCAGATGAGGGAAAGCTCCGAGGTATCCTTTAAGCCATAGCTTGAGAGGTATGCACCTGAGAAGTTAAGAAGATGCGTTTTAGGTGGTCAACATCATTGGATCCACACATTGAAACTAGACTCTGCTGGAGATTTGCTGACGATGCATGCAGATAGACCTTCGCGTCCAAGCTCGCACCAATTAACTTGTTGTTTCGCGCCTCTTCTAGTTTCTGGTTAACAAGTCCTCTAACCTACAAAAAAAGTCAAACGAACATGTTTCCTAAATTAGTCGAAATACTCTGGGTTAAATAACAAGTCACGACCGGCCATTACGTTTATAGTAAACTGATGACTTAATCAAAAAAATTGCAAGAGTGTCTAGAATAGATAGTATTCTCACCACATGACAGGTGACATTGAAATTCATTTCCACTGGTACAAAATACACCACTTTTTAAATGCACTAGAACATGAATCCCCGGCTACCTATGCAATATTGCACAAGTTTTTTGCAAGCTTGAGACCAGAGAACACCAGATTTTGATTGAAATTTGTGGGGCAGAGGAAAATACCTGAAGTAGAGCAGTCCAAAGCGCAAGATCTTCCTTGGAAACTGAGCGCCATCTTTCATCAACCTTGGGCCAAGCTGCTTCGAAGACGGTCTCAGTCACAGATCCATCGTCTTGGTGGAAGGAAAAGGGAAGATGGGACCAAGCATCCTCTGCCATGTGAGGCAGAACAGGAGCAATGCCGCGGACCAAACATAAAAGATGCGCGGCTAACACAGTTTGACAGCACCTTCTTGTGTAACTGTCATTGCCTCTGCAAGATGAATGGCAAGCGTTAAAAACCCTAGCAAATATGACTCACCTGCTAAACTTCTCTATGTTTGTCCTACCCCAGTAGATTCCATGATATTACTAGAACAATTCCATACTCAAGGTTTCACAGTTCTGAAATTGTTAGCCACCCTAGTTTTGCACAAGGAAACTTATCATTTTCCAGTTAGAGGAACCGTGAACATTTAGTAAAAGCTGTGATTAGTTTTCGTAGTGGGCATACCCAGTGTAAAGCCGGTCTTTGGCAGTGTCGAAGTAAAAGTTCGATAGATCCACCACTATAAATCGTTGCATCAGCTGCTTGATACACGCGCATGGATTAATGATAAGTCAAAACTTTCACAACACTATTACCGGTACTTTCTGAGAATCTCGAATACAGGTTCTCTAAAGCTGCAAACCAATTCAAAACATTCTGCGAAACCACTAACCTGGAAAAACCTGTAAAATTGATACTTGTTGTAACTATCTTCAATTCCGTCCATAACAGAAGCTAGCTGAAAAAGTGCATACTTGTCCAGTCGCGGTAAATCTTCGTAAGCAACACTATTACCGTCGGGCTGCAAGGTGTCAATGCAGTTCAATTAAGAACCAACTCATGGCAAAACTGACACAGAGGAAAAATTTGGGGGTCTGCGGATAAAACAGAGCTAAAAAATGCATCAAAAACTTTTAACCAACCAAAAAGGGTCAAGGGATATTGGGAAATCACAAAAGAATCAGTATGGAGGAAATGAAACAGAAGCAGAACAAGAATAGACGGTTACCTTCCAGTCATGAAGATTTGACAGCAAATAGCGCAGAGTGCCTCGGAGCTTGCGATATATTTCTGACATTTGACGTATGATATTCCGACCAATCATGACATCACCCGTGTAGTCGACACTTGATACCCAAAGTCTCAAAACATCCGCTCCATATCCGGGCTCAGTCTGTCAATACCAAACCATAGCTTCTGTGAGTCAAATTACATAGCAAAAATAGGTCCAAGTGTTAATTCAGAAGCCAAATACAATTATTCTGACTAGCAAAAGTGATTATTAGTTGCAATTAGACAATGAACTCATAGGTTTCGGATACTCCTACAAAGGTTGTTGATTCTATTAGGTTGCGGTGAGTAGCTTACTGATGGACGATAATCCTTCTTATTGCCCTAGAGCAAAATTACAAAGCATACAGCCCAGACGAAAAGGTAAACAAATCCTACTCTCTTAGTTCGAATGATAATAACACACTGACCTTCTGGTTTTTGCCCCCCTCGATAACACTCCGAGGATCCACAACATTTCCTATGGATTTACTCATTTTATGACCCCGCTCATCAAGAACAAACCCATGTGTCAACACTGTTTTGTATGGAGCCCTTCCTGCCAAAACCAGAACAAAATTAAGGAAGAAATCCATTACAAACTTGACGCAAATAAAGCATCTCAGTGCAGGAAATCAAGACAATTAATCTCCACTGAGTAGGGAAAAAATTCCCATCATTCCATCGCAAAGGTGTTCAAAACTTCCTGTTGCAATTAGCATTTCGCAACAAGAGACACGTTATAGAAAGAAGATACTTTAGTACATCAATCAAAACAGTTTAAATACATGTGTTGAAATTTTACCTTCAGTGGCTGCACTAGTGAGGAGTGAGCTCTGAAACCAGCCTCGATGTTGGTCACTGCCTTCCAGATATAAGTCAGCTGGAGACCTCAATCCCTTTCTGGTGGCCACAACAGCAGCCCAGGAAGATCCTGATGCATCATGTTGCTACGTCTGGTTAGAACTAAATCACATTTGCTCAACAACTCAAAAATAGTCCAATCAAGAGCCTGCAGATGTACACATTACGCCCTAGAAAGCTAAGAACCGCAAGGAAGTTGGCAATTTGCAAACATTGCTCATTTTCTTTCATACGGATATTTTGCTATGATACCTTGAATTCACAAAATGAGTTGATTCTTCAGTTGTAACCATGCGCCTTCAATGATAAATATATAAAGAACTAGCCTAAGTGTCAACCTCGTGAGGCATACATAGACAGTAACATTATATGAGCATACCAGAATCAAACCACACGTCCATCGTGTCAGTGCCCTTCTTATACATGTTGGCTTGTCCACGGTATTCTTCTGGTAAAAGATCTTCAACGCTCATATACCACCAAGCATCGCTTCCTTTTTGGGCAATGATGGCTGTTCATGCAAATCACACAAGTACTAAGATTTAAAATATGCCTGGATCTCTCAATTGAGCATTTACAGACTTACGTAAAAAGAACCGAAATACACTCTGTTCAGAAGAGAACATGAATTACTGTCCTAACATAGTAGAAGCATAGTGCATATCAAGAAAATAAAAATAGCGGACCTTGAATGTGGGCAATAGTCTCTTCAGTCATAAGAGGTTCATTGGTCTCCTTGTGATAAAAGACAGGAATTGGTACACCCCAGCTCCTTTGTCTGGAAATGCACCAATCCGATCGGCTAACAGTCATTGATGTGATCCTTTTTTCACCCTGCACAAGTTGAAGACTATGGGAATTCATGAAACAAAATAGAAAGCTAGCAGAAGACAATACACAACAGGCTATGTTGTTGCAGATCAATTGAGGCTGGCTAGATCTCATATAAACATTTCTGCTCTTTATAAAAATACTTTGTAGTTTTTTTGGATCGCTCCTTCGGTTTTGATTTACTAAGCATGCCATTTTTTACCGTTTGAGGCACCCATTGCACACTCCGAATTGCTTCAAGTGCTGCTTGTCTGAATCCTTCGACAGACGCAAACCACTGCTCAGTAGCCCTGAATATAGTAGGCTTCTTCGTCCTCCAATCGTAGGGATACTTATGGACTGTCAAATCACATTAAAACTCAGTGCCCTGAAATAAATTGGGCGGAATCTCACTCATACTGCTATGCCAGGGGAATGGCCTTTACGCAATTCACTACATCCGTACAAAAATAACCAGCCTAAATGAACCAATGTGAAGGCAATTACCATAAGCTTCCTCCATCAATAGAGCTGATTGTGTGTCAAGTGCTGTCACTACTGCCGCATTGCCATCCCCCAAAACGTTCAAACCTGAAAATTGCCCTGCTTCAGAAGTGAAATCTCCGTTATCATCCACAGGAGCCAGCAGGGGAAGACCATATTTTAGTCCAGTGATATAATCTTCCTGCCCATGCCCAGGTGCTGTGTGCACCAAACCTGTTCCGGATTCAGTAGTGATATAGTCCCCACCAATTACAAAAGGGCTCTCACGCTCTTCCAAAGGATGTCGATACCTGTAACATAGAAACTACTTATCAACATAAAAGCAAAATATACCAAATTAAGACGACATTGTGGCATAATTAGCAATTATTGTACTGGAGTTGAGTGCATTGAGAAAATCTTACATTGATATACAACGAGTTAGGCAACATACCAGACAAGTTGTCACAGAATAACCACGTGTTTGCATTTAAATCACACACTTCAAACCGTTCTCAGTCAAAAACTATTTCTGCAATTGCACGAACTTGCCTCAGAAAACAGAAATGAGAGAAACATGAACCTGCTATTCTCAAGGGCTGAACCAGGAAAGGTCCCTTTCACTTCTAATGAAACACCCCACTTTGTCTGTAAAGTAGGAATTAGGTCAGCTGCTACAATCACATGCTTCACCAGAGGGCTTTGTAGTGCAGATCCACTTCTTGATTTTCCTTTGCCTGTTTTGTCAGTCTCCGACTCTCCCTCGACTGAAGCAGATGGTTGTATCTCAACCACTGCATAGGTGAGTAGGTTGTTCACTGCCACAGCTGCACCCCAAACCACACGCAACGGTGTAAGCTCCAAGAATGCGACGGAAATGAAATACCAACATGACTTTTAATCAGAAAAGAGAATAACAAATGATTTCTCTACCTGCATTGGCAGGAATAGTCCAGGGTGTTGTAGTCCAAATAGCAACGCCCATGCTAGGCAGAAGTGGCTTAAGGGACTCAGGAAAATTGTCACTCAGCTCAGTCACTTTGAAAGCCACATAGATACTCCTTGATGTATGGCCTTCAGGATACTGCCAGAGAAAACTAAACAAGGATAAGCAAAGTAATCTTTCATTGTTAACTACCACTTTTGACGGAGAATAAGTGGAAATCACCAGACTTGTCACTTCACGCAATAATCGCAATCAAGTCATACTTAAAAGACCTGCTGGTATTAGGGCTTGAATGTAGAGAGGACGTTATTCACAGCAGTGGAACACTGCCACATCTTGCGTCTCGGAGAAATTATTATGAACTACCTGCAAATACCCCTTTATCGAAGGTATGTGATCTCAAAGAGTTGACCTAGAACATAAAGAATCACTTGTGAGAAAGCACCTCAAGCTCTGCTTCAGCAAGGGCTGTTCCAGACGATGGGCT
This sequence comes from Ulota crispa, assembly GCA_963920765.1. Classification (NCBI taxonomy): domain Eukaryota; kingdom Viridiplantae; phylum Streptophyta; class Bryopsida; order Orthotrichales; family Orthotrichaceae; genus Ulota; species Ulota crispa. Next base: position 7,628,335 of record OY987249.1, on the reverse strand, counting down.
CCAGTGAACGGGCTTCCGACCTCGATAAATGTGGCCGTTCAGAAACATTTTCCCAAACACTCCAATCTGATTAAAGCATCAAATAAGTAAGAATCAAGTGTTTAACAGTCATTATGGCTTATGGAGTCCATCAGACCCAAGAGATAATTTAGAAACCTCGTAAACTCAGGGACGCGAGTGTTGATATTCACCTGTGCGGCTTCGTAATCAGGATTGAGTGTCAAGTAAGGATTTTCCCAGTCTCCCCACACTCCATATCTCTGCAACAACGACGAAAGAAAAGCTCAATAGTTCGGTACAAGCTTCAAATGGAGAATTCGTGGAGTATAAGAAAATGACCACATCAGAAACAGGCACGCTAAAGACAAAAGAAACCGAGGATAGTCAAGTCGCCAAGCGCTACAGCCACCTTAAACAAGTTGTCATTAACCTTCTTCCTGTCCAGATGCTAAAATGAAGGACACAATGCCATTGGCAGGCGAGGTGCCTCTACAGACCTTGAATGATTTCCGCTGCTCATTTACGGTTTTCAGAGCAAATTGAGCAGCTTTTTTCCTAAGCTTAATGGGTGTTAGGTCCTTTCTTGCTTCTGCGTCCATCGACTGAAGCACTGCACCACATAGCGTGGAATAAGATTCAAACCTAAAATATTAATGAAAATATTCACTAAATGAAGGCGAAATGAAAGTAACATTAAGAACATCTGGAAGGGCAGCATCAATACCGTAAATTAGAGACATGAAACATGATGCAAAACATAAACCCGATACTAAATCGGTAAATACAAATCTGAACACAAACTCTGTTCCAAAAGACATAACACAATCGCACAATGACATTATACCTTTCAGTTCAATCGGCAAACCATGACAATCCCAACCAGGAACATACAACACCTTCCGCCCTTGTAAAAGCTGCAATCATCAACTCTCCCAGTTCAGCTTCAAATTAAACCAGGAACGTGTCTTGATGCAGTTCTTAAACGAGCAGCCTGATAGTTGCCTTACACTGAAATAATTAAAACTGTCGAACAGATAAGACATTTCTCAACAAATGACTTCTTACACAAATTACATGTAAACCGCCAAATAAGAGTGTGGAGATGCAAGGGCTGGCAAACGGACCTGATAACGGTTTATGAAATCTTTCAAGATCTTGTTCAGAGCGTGACCAATGTGTAGATCACCATTAGCATATGGAGGTCCATCATGAAGTGTGTATATTTCCTGAGATTGCAAACATAGTCCCCCACTACATATTCAAATACCAAAATACAAAACTGGGAAAGGCTCACATACAAGTTTTCTCCTAAGTAGTTAGTGACGCAAACAGTAAAAGAGCCTAAAATGTGTCAAAAATTCGACAACCTAGTATATAAATGTTACACTACATTCATGAATGAGTTTCGTAACCGCATGAGTCTCAAGTCTGCCTTCTTGCTAGTTCATGCTACAACTAACCATCTTGAAACGTAGGATGATAGGCTGGCTCATATATCCACCTAACAATCTGATGAGTTATGTAAATAAACATTCATATTACACAAATTGAACACTTGCTAACTAGATAGAGACCCCGGTAAAAGTCTCCAGCGTATACGTTCCACGGGTTCAAAGAAGAATAAGAAAGACTCACTCCGGTATTCCTGTCCATCAACTTTTGAAGAATCTGCTTTTCCTCCCATAACTTCTGAATCTCGGGTTCTCGTTGTACAGCATTAGCCTTCATGCCAAAACTTGTCTGCGGCAAGTCTACCGTATCTTTGTACTGCCCACTATCTTGCGAGGCACCTGAATCACACACCAAGCATACTAGTCAGTCAAAAACAGCATAACAATTGCATCCAAAACACATCCTCTTGCTGAACCGCAGATATCGTCATAAACCCTAAACCCTGCTCCATTTGCTACACATGTCATTGAATCCTTGATTTTGAAAACGGCGTCCAGCACTCAATAACCAAGACCTCTTAGATACTCAAACTAGATGGATCCCACTGCCATAAAAAGGAAACAGTTCCAATAAGAATTCAACTCAAATGACACCCTAGAGAGTCCTTTCGTGAGATACATTGTGACACAGAACGCTTCAGCTCGAAGACATAATCCTCTTTCTCGGTGTAGGTTTAGAAATCTCAGAGGCTTATGCTGACCAGAGCGAATTTCTAAGGAAACTGAGAAAACGTAATGCTTCTTATGACTTCTAGAACCTGAAAGCATTCATCCACGCCCTTGTATATGCTTAAAATTCAGCACAACGGAGCCATAGAAACACCATATAGAGTTAATTTACGAGATGCATTATCACCTTGAAAGCTTTAAGCGTTCGGTAATCCAGAATCACAAAATTTTACTTGAATTTTTCCTTAAATAATCCTCTTCTCAGTGTAGCTTAAAACTCTCGAAATTGACACTGACAAGACCGATCTCTAAAAGAACATAAGACGATGCAATGCTTCCTGCAACTTCTAGCATTCCTTCACGCCCATAGCTGTGCTTCAAATTCGGCAAAACGACGCCACTATGAATCACGACTACCGAGGACACCTACGACTTCAGTAATCCGCACAACGCTTGACCTCTTATCGCTGCACGGCGCATCCAAATTTCGCATTCCGACCTGAAACTAACTCCATTTTGATGCAATTCCATGTTCAATTTCTACAGCTATATCACACTGCAGCTCCAAATCACAACCGAATTTTACAATTGCTCGTTCCTTGTGACGCGCCAAGGAGACACCAATGGCTACACAATCTAAGAAAGGTTCGAATTCGTACTCACCTTCGCCCGCGGCCTTTTTCGCAGCAGCCATGACCGGGCCGCGCGCCCGGCGCTTGGACGACGCCATGTCGCTCCAGTTTCCGGTGCAAGAAGAGCGCAGCTGCTGCGCCGAGCTCCAGAGCCGCGCCTCTTTCAGGTACCGGAAGCTGTGCATCATGCCGTGCGCAGCAGGGTGGCACCGCTGCACGGCGACGCAGAGAGACCCGGCGGGCGCCATAGCCATGGCCGGGGAGGCGCCCTTGAAAGCTTGGAAGTCAACACAAGGCCCCATTCATGGGGCACGGACACCTCAATCCCAGAGTTGTTGCTCTTGCCCTAAAAATGTCTCTCTCTCTTTCTCTCTCTGTCTTGTTCGCTCTATGTCTCGTGCACTCTGTTTTGCACTGGCACTGCAATGGTTTTGCTCTCAGCTTGGTCGTTGAAGAGGAGGGGCCGTTATCCATTCAATGGACTCTCTCTCGTCTCTCCCATGTTCTTGTGAATGGGAAGGCTTCAGCGCGGGGCAAAATGTTTATCATTCACCAGTGGGGATGAATCTTTCTTTCCATTCATCCAAGTATGAAGCATGACATTTAAACCAGTTTATTTTAGGATGGTTGTGGATTTTGGGGGCTGAAGATGTGACATTATGGAGGTATGGGTGATAGGGTAGCAACATTGGTGGTAATACGACCAATGTATAAGTAGCATGTGCAAATTTTGAGGTATAATTCTATAATAAGAAAACTTGAATCATGGCAAAAGAAATGGCTCTTTTGTATTTTTAAACACAATTTAAAAGGGGAATTGATATGTGCATACCGGGGGTACCCCTGGGAGGTAAATTGTAGATTTGTACCATCAAAAATCTGAATTTGAGAATTTTGAATTCAATTTTGGATTTAGAGACTATGGTTTACTCTAGAATTATAAAAAAAAGTTGCAATTAAATAACACTCAATGAAAAAGCTTAGTTAGGGAAAAAAGTGTTACTTTTATTTTTGTTCGTAAAAAAGATAAACTTTTTCATTGGATGTTGTTCAATTGCAAACTTTTGTATGGTTCTAGAGTAAACCATAGTCTCTAAGTCCAAATCTGAATTCAAAATTCTCAAACTCAAATTTTTGATGGTAAAAATCTACAATTTACCTCTCAAATTCAAATTTTTGATGGTAAAAATCTACAATTTACCTCCCAAGGGGGTGTGCAATATCAACCCCCTGTGTGCACATATCAATTCCCTATAAAAGGCAGAAGATGGAATGGTGGCTTTAATCCCAATATTTGGTAAGGGAATTAAGGGTGTAATGTTAGAGCACAACAAGGGAACACTGTCAATGTGGTCATTATTTATCAATTTAGATTTTTTTTGTTGATTTAGACATATTTAGTCAATTTGGACATTGTTGCCAAGGGCTTGAGACCTTGGGATGCTTTTCTCAAATTCATCTCTTTTGAAGAAATAAGGCTTGATCGATGAACAATGCTTTAATTCATTCATCTTGGGATGAATGATGTTCGATACATACATAGAAGGTAATATCATGCAACATGTGCAATTTGAATATGACGCAAACACCTTATAAATTTGAGAGGAAAATAATTATGACGTGTGCTTTATCTCAACTTCAAGGAAAAATTTCCAGTTTGGCAATAATTTGATTACACAAGCTTCAATAACTTATCTCACGCTTGAGCTCCAAGTCACTTACAATACTTTACAAAAGACCTCCAAGGCAACCCGCTACTCACTGATTACCCATTTCCAACACTTGGTGTTCCTCTAGTCATGCAATTTGCCAATAGTCACACACACACGGTAAAACTCACCAGCTCAGCTACTGGATTATTGGAGACTCAGAAAAGAAGAATTTGTTGGACAATCTGGAACTTCATAAAAATACAAAAAGAACAAGCATCAGTTCGTGGCTAAAAGCGTTTGAGCAAAGAGCCGCTTAATGATTTGCTGTACTACGAGCTCGGATGATATTTTCTCATCAATTAGAAATGGCTCCACTGTGCTTGGAGGAGATCCATGCGAGGATAATGAGAAGCCTCTTGATCCTGCTCCAATCAAGAAAGAAAAAAAGGCAAAAAGAAACGTTCTCAGGAACACAACAAAGCTCATAAACCACAGCAAGTGAAAGCGTTTTCTGCGTAGATCACTATTTTCTATGTGAAGAAATACTGTAAAGATATGCATGCAAAAGAGTTGTAAGTTGCACGAACGGGGACACATTGCAACTTCATACCTTCAAGTTTCCCGTCCGGAAAATACGCCCAGAAATTGTAGGGCACTTGATTCTTAACAAAGCTGCCCTGAAGCTGGCAAGCCAACAAAGGAATCTTGCGTCAGATTGAATATTGCTTGCAAATGTTTTTAGTACCAACTCAGCGTGATTTAATATTGGAAGGTTGTGCCCCAGTAACTCCAGATCAAGTTGACATAAGCTAAACTTCTACATAAAAGGACTTTCAATTTTTCAAAATTCTAATAGAACTGCCTCCCAGAACATATCCAAATATTTCATAAGTACGAAAATGCAAGGTGTCTACACATGGTAACATCCCAGGTACCTGATTGTCGACAAATTGGATCTCCAAGTCTGATATACCTCTCTCTTTCTCTAACGAGGCTGTCAGTTTGGGAATGATGTCCTCCGCCATTGCCTCCGGAAGGGCTTTGGCAACTGCCTTTGCTGCCTTTCCTGCCTTCTTTGCCCCCCCTGCAGCAGCAACTTTGGGCTTTGGAGGACTTGCTGCCGCACCAGGTTTCTCTGTGGGTTTCGATTCAGCAGCTTCTGGCTTTGAAGGACTTGCTGCAGCTTTAGGTTCCTCACTAGATTTCGGTTCGGCCGCTTCTGGCTTTGGAAGACTACCTTCGGCACTGGATTCCTCTACGACAGGTTTCTCTACGGGTTTCGATTCGGCTGTTTCTGGCTTTGGAGGGCTTGCTTCGGCACTAGGTTTCTCTATGGTAGGTTTCACTTCAGTAGAATTTTCTATAGTAGATTTCTCAATGGGTTTCGATTCGGCCACTTCTGACTTTGGTGGACTTGCTGCAGCATTTGCTTCCTCACTAGGTTTCGACTCGGCCGTTTCTGGCTTTGGAGGACTTGTTGCAACACTAGGTTTCTCGCTGTACTGCCCACCCTCTTCCGAACCAACTGCCTCACACACCAAACATATTATCAGTCAAAAACAGCATAACAAGTGCAATTAAAACACACAACGTGAATTTCAATCAATGTGGAGTTGTATGTTATATATGGAGTGCATTTGGACCAATGCAAAGTCCGGATACACTCCATATATAACATACAACTCCACATTGATCAAAATTCACGTTCATCCTGAACCGCTAACACCGTCATAAACCCTAAACCCCGCTCCATTTGCTACACATGAAATTTGAACTTTGATTTCGAATCTGGTGTCCTCCAGACCACGGCACTCGAAAACCGAGACCCTCTGAGATATTCGAACTAGATGGATCCCACTGCCGTGAAATGGAAACAACTCCAATACAAATCCAATTCGAATGACACCCTAGAGAGTCCTTTCATGAGATACATTGTGACTCACAACGCTTCAGCTCGAAGACAGCATCCTCTTTATTGATGTAGGTTTAAAAGGCTCAGAGGTTTATGCTGACCAGAGCGGATTCTAAGAACCTGAGAAAAAGTAATGCTTCTTATAACTCCTACACTGAATATCGCATTTAGCTTGCCTTGACAATTAGGTTGCCTTACCCTAGTAAGTTACCTCATGACTCATTACTTGGCCACTTGGAGGTACATGCAACTCTCTAAATACTTGGATTTCACATGGTTTATGACTTAAAACTACTAATTTGTCTTTCCTCAACTTCGTTGTTGTTAACATGCCATTTAAAAAATATTAGACGCAGTGCTTTTTGACGAAATTACTGTAGCAATAGCTGCAGGAAGTACTCATATAGTGTGAAATGTCGAGAAATTAGTGCGAGGCAATCTAAACGCAATATTTAGTGTAGAACCTGAAAACATTCATCCACGCCCTTGAATATGCTTGAAAATCAAGCACAACGGAGCCATAGTAACACCACAGAGAGCTGATTTACGAGATGCATTGTCACTTTGAACGCCTAAGCTTGCATACATAATCCTCCTCTTAATAACGGCTTCAAACTCTCCAGACTGACACTGATAAGAGCGGTCTCTAAAAGAACCTCAGAAAATGCACTGCTTCCTGCAACTTATGCAATGTCTCCACACTCTTGTTTGTGTTTGATAAAACGACGCCATTGTGAATAACCCTAATCCTATCGCGATAAGGACACCTATGACTTCAGCAATCGGCACAACGCCTACCCTCGTATTACTGCATGGCGCACCCGAATTTCGCATTCCGACCTGAAACTCACGCCATTGATGCAATTCCATGATCATTTTCTACAACTACATCACACTGCAGCTCCAAATCACAACGCGAATTCTACAATAGCTCGTTCCCAGGGAAACACCAATGGCCACACAATCTAAGAAAGGTTCGAATTCGTACTCACCTTCGCCCGCGGCTATCTTCGCCGTAGCCATGATCGGGCCGCATGCCCGGTGCTTGGACAACGCAACCTCGCTCCAGCTTCTGGTGCAAGAAGAGCGCAGCTGCTGCGCCGAGCTCCAGAGCCGCGCCTCTTTCAGGTACCGGAAGCTGTGCATCATGCCGTGCGCAGCAGGGTGGCACCGCTGCACGGCGACGCAGAGAGACCCGGCGGGCGCCATAGCCATGGCCGGGGAGGTGCCCTTGAAAGCGTGGAAGTCAACACAAGGCCCCATTCATGGGGCACGGAAAGCTTAATCCCAGAGTTGCTCTTGCCCTAAAAATGGAGTAAAAAATGGAAATTTGCAAGGAAGACAGGATTGCTGTGGTCTCTGTCGCTGTCGATGTCTCTCTCGCTCGATTTCTCGAGCTGCCACTGCAGTGATTTTGCACAATTCGAGTCCAAGCTCGGTGTCTGAGTTCGGGGTCGTTGAAGACGCAGCCTGTTATCCAAGACGAAGGGCCGTTATCCATACACTGGACGCTCCCACTCACGCTCCCACGTTATCACTCACGTTCTCATGTTCTCACTCACGCTTCCACGTTCCCATCAGGGTCCGGGAAATATTTGAGATTTTTCGGTAGATTTTCTTCAATTCAATTCATGTATTGAACTGGTTTATCAAGAGCTCTATCGGTTATTTTCTCTATTTCACACTATAAGTTTTTTTTTAATGATTTTTGACCGGTTTTTAGTAGAAGTTTGTAAATTGCAAACAGTTTTTTCTCATTTTGACCAGCTAGCATTGAACTAGCGGTCGGCTTTGGTTTTATATTTGTTCTTGTGACCCTTGTATGGACCAAGAATGTTGACTTTGCACAATTGATGAATGTAACCAGGGCACATCTATAGGAGCGTCTCCTACCACCCGCCAAATGTTCAGGCCCCGTTCCTTTCTAGATGAAAAGCAATTAATTTTAGTGGTGTTGGCCTCTACATTTACCATCCCTTTTCAAATATGTTTTATTTGAAGGAGGCCTCTAAACTTTCTACAAGCTATATTTTATGGTGATCATAGCTTACTCTATTGCTTTTGGAAGTTCTTTGACTTGTGATTAGTTGGCATGATACTTAGTGAGTTGCACTATTGGGGATACAAGTTGCCATTCCCCCTAAAATGGATAAAGAGGAAATGGAGGGACTTGGACATTTGGAGGGTTGCAAGAGATGCTCTAAGGTAGAGTGCTCTAAAAGCAACCCTTTCACATAAATTGTCCCATAGGTTGCATTGTTATGAAGTTGTCCTTGAATGGATCTCTTCAAGTCATAAAAGAAAAGGTGAATTCTATTGCAAGAGCCAATCATATTTTTTGGTTTCACTTCATCTCTTCATAAGTTGCAAGGGGACACTTTGTGGAAGACCTAGTGTCACAAATAGGTGTTTACTACAAAGAACTTTGAAAATTCATCAACAATTCAAAAATGCTTCAAAAAGTATGAATTTTTTTTGGTACATTTGACATCCATTTCTCTTTGACAAAAATATTAGACAAAAAATCCCAATGTCTTGAAAGCCCATGAAAATCTAGAATTGCTATTAAAGTGATAGTTTAGGAGCACCCTACCTAAGAGAAATTTCTAATTTCCATCCACCTACATATTACTATAATCTTTTGTTTGTTTTTAACCCCTAAAGGCTTTTAGACTATGTTTTCACCAAAACTACTCCAAAACTGCCATTTCTAGAACAAGTACCAAATTTTAGATAAAAATCATTTTTGGACACATCTAACCATAATTTCTTGTAGTACACTAGTATCCACAGATATAGAAAAAAAATCAAAAATTTTTGCCATGTAGATTGTTAGATAATTGAGTTTTAACTAACAAAAAGCCATTATTTGTCCTTGCAAAAGCCTAGGCAGTTGTACTTCAGAAGGCCATACTTGTATGAAAAAATATATAAAATGGTTGTGATTTTTGGATTCATTCTTTAGGGCAATTAGGTACACACTTGAAAAATTTCAAATCATTTGGAATTGTACAACACATAGGAAAAAAGTAGTAAGTAGAAAGAAGTAGAGAATGATTCAAAGCATTATATTTTGTGAAGAGTTTAATTATGAAAAATTAAAATGCCAATCCCCAATGGTTGTAATTTTTTAATAAAAAATCTACATCCTTTGGCTTCTTTTTTTCCCAAAATATTAAAATTTGAGTAAAACATAGGACCCAAAAGGTTTTTAGTTAGACTAGGGAATCCATAATTGCTTGCAAATAGAATCTCATCATAACTTTCATCTCAATGATCAAAGTTGAATGATTTAAAGCTTCCCAAGTACATATAAATCTAAAGAACCAATTTCAAAAATTAAATTAAATTAAATGATATTTTTGAAGAAGTTTTATGAGCTGCTCAGGCTACTTCCAAACAAGAGAAAATGACATATCATCATGCAATAACTTCTGAAAAATGTAGTCAAAAGTTATGAAAATTGTTGAGCCTTGAAGCTACTCTTTGAGAAAACCTTATGTGAAAATTTTAAAGAAAAAAAATGAAAAATCCACTTGTAATGAGCTGTTCAAAATTGCTATGTTGCCAAAAACACTATTTGGGCCTTTAGGAGTTAAGCAAAAAAATACCGTACGCACATTTTTGTGTAGTATATTACACATGTTACTTTTGTTACTCTGTCCCACACTAATAATACAAACTTGCACTAATTTGAAGAAACAAGTGAATTTGCAATGCACACAAATTAAATACTTTACAATATAGTTAAGTGAATTTAATATATGGTAGGTTACTAAGTTTAAACATTGTTTCAAGTTGTATGACTTGAGTGGTTTCATTTTTGCGGAGATTTGCAAGCACATAGTTCAACTAGAGAGTTTGTTTGAAGGATGCCTCATTGTGAAGGCTTGGCCACTAAATGGCTCCATATAGGAGAATGATAAGTAATGGTTAACCCCTAAAGGACCGTTGCCCCTTCAAGGAACAATTGGGATTTTGAGCATGGACCTATGGCTAAACCGATTTGTGTAATTTTTTGAAACTTTTATAGAATATGTAGAATTCAAATATCTATGTGGGCATCTAATTTTTTCCTCATTTCAACATTTTACAAAGAAGTTATGCAAGAATTTATTCTGCCCAGTGGAGGGAGGGCAATCCGGATAGCCCAATTTTTTTTTTGAAATTTGCACTTTTTAAAAATAAAAATCTGAAATTGGTTCTTTAGATTTTTTAATATGTGAGAAGCTTTGAATCATTCCATGTCAATTAATGAGATGAAAGTTATGAGATGTTTTAGTTTGTGGGTAGTTACGGATCTTCTACTCTAAAATAAACTTTGAAGTCTTTTATTTTCCACAATTTTCAACATTTTGGAAAAAAAAACTAAGCCAAAGGAAGGAGATTGTTTATTACAACATTATAACCGTAGGGATTTGCATTTTTCATTTCAATAATTAAATTCTCAACAATTTAGTGATTTGACTCATTCTCTACTTCTTCTTACTTACTATTTTTTCCCATGTGTTATCTTGGGGAGATCACTCCCTCTTATATTTTGCATACACCTGCGATAATGACCTATTTAAATGGGGGCTATTCACCTTGTCAAAAAGATATAAGACATGGCATTTTTTAAAATAAAGGTAAATGTTAGTGGTTAAATGTACCATATTGGTACTTATAATTTTTCCAAGGGGTCATTTTAAGCTACCCTATATTACTTACAATCCTTTATTTTCCTTATACCGTAGTTATTCCTTGTAAATCATTCTATTTGTTATATGCATTTTGTTTCCTAAGTTTTTAGCTTCAAATGCTATTGAAATCCAAGTGTTCATATCGGAAAATCAAACCCTAGCGTATGCCATTGCAAATCCAAACCCTGGTACAAAGCACACATGCAAGATTTTTTTTTCAAACAACTCTGACTTCCATTAGCATCCCCATAGCAATGCAAGGCAAGTCCAGAAAGTAATACTACAACCATTACATATATATACCCACTCCTCCAGTGATGACCAAGCGATTGGTGACATCCATCCATCCACAAATTTTGGATAGTAAAATGTACTTTCTGTTCTTGTTGAATGAACCCTGAAGCCCATGGCTGCAAACCCTATACCATACACCCTATACCCTAAGTACTCACTAGTCACTACTAACCTTCTTTCTCTATGCTATTTTACATCTACGGCTTACATAATTCTATCATTTATTGTCTACCCTATATTATATATAATCATGTTTTCCACTATTAGACCACCTTATATTAGATGTATTTTTTTTACAAATTTTACCCAAAATTAACATAATGGACCCTATATTTTATTGCACATAGTTTCTACTTTTTTTGCAAGTGACCTCCCTGAGTGTGTTGTATAGTTCCAATTGATTTGAAAATTCTCCTACACATGCCTAATTTGGTCTTCTACATGGAAAAATTAAACCTCAACTTTGTGAAGAGCAATTGTTTTCACATAAGAGTGGTCAAAGGATTCTGAATTTTTTGGATAGCACATTTTTTTTTTTTTTTTTTTTTTTCACTTTTAGATGTAAATATCTCCCTCCTCCCCATCTAGAATGAGCTGATTTTTTTCCCACAAGTACCTCTTCTAGTCTAAGGCAAGATCCTATGGTTGGATTTCCCAAAACAAACAAAAAAAGCTGACCTTCTTAATCATCTCCTAGAAGTGGTAGTTTTTAGTGATTTTGACAAAAAAAAAAGGGGGCTTGGTCCTTTCGGGGTTAAAATCCCAATTAAAGAGTAAAGACGGAAGGTATGCCATTTTTTCATTCTGATTTGGAAAATTCACCCAAACTATTGTGAAGAGGTGTGGCACTACTTGAAATAACTTGTGAAATTTGTTTTGATTTTAAAAACTATCTATTTGAATTCAAGCATTGATTCCTCAACTTTAAATTTAAAGATATGTCCTTCCCAAACATCTTTAGGAACCACCACAACCTTACAAACATAGGGAAAAAATTATAAAATAAAAATCATTAATTTTCAATCCCGAGTCAATTGTAGATGCAATTTCAATCTTTTTGTTTCAACATGTTTTGAAAAATATTGGTATGTACAACGGTATTCTTAACATGATTAGTAATCAAGTTGTTTTATTTATTGCACGTTGCACTAATAACTCTAACTTGTATCAATTTAAGAAATAGGTGAATTCGCAAGAAGCACTTATAAATTAATTCTTAGTAATTTAGTTTAATTCACTTTATTGTGGATTATAGCATAATCTTGGATGGTGTTTTAAATAGTAAGACTCAAATAGCCAACCTTCCAAGGAGATTTTGCAAGCAAATAGTCCAATTAGAGAATGTGTGAAGGATGTTGCATTACAAAGACTTTGTCACCAAAGTTACTACTTGAGGGGTGATGAAAGGTCATGGTCAAACCCCTATCAGGAAAACAAGAACAAGAGCCATGCCAAACTTTTCATACTAATTATACAAAAACTATGCAAATTATTGTTCTTGCACTATTCAAAATTGTGCACTAATTTGAAATAATTTGTGGAGTAGATTTTATAGCAAATTTGACTCCATGTGAAACAATGTTTGGATATAGAGGTGCGGACAAAAAGATCCACTCCTCACTCAAATCCTTCCAAAATAATCAAATTTTCATCAAATCTAGAACCAATTACACATTTTACAAGCCTACAAAGGGGGACAATTTGTGTTAAATTTTGAAAAGTAGACTATTCCAACTCCATGCTTTTAACCCATGTCAAATGTAGTTTTGCACCATCAAATATGCTATTTTCAGCAACTTTTAGTCTTCCACCAACAATTTTTTTAGCTTTTAACTACCTTTTAGAGCTTAAAATTGCATGAACTCAAGCAAGCCTCCTGTAGATAGAAAGAAGGACACAATGCACTAAAACTTGACATGAATCAAATTAGGGTAAGTGTTAATAAAAAATCATTAAACTAAAGCATCAAATCATGATTAAAATGCTTTTAAAATCACTAAAAGTCCACCATCAATCTAAATCCAATACATTCTCACCCTATTATTAGAGCTTTCAACAAATCTAATCTTAAATTTCAGATTTAGTGAAGCACTAAGTGCGTGAGAGGGGTGTGATTAAGGAGTGCATCTTTTTGTCACAACCTCTATCTATATCAATAAGCATGGATTGTCTATTTTTCACAGGGTTTTAAAAATGCTTATCAACTCAAAATCCTCTATTGCAAAGCATTAGATGTTAAGCATTGGGTGTTTGTTTGTCACCCAAATTTTGAAATCCAAAAAGGAACAAAAGAAGTGAAAAAGACAAGGAAAGAAAGGATGAAAAGTCAATTGAAATGTCACCTAAAAATTAAGAGAAATTCAGCGCAAAGTGTGTGCAAGGCATAAGGTAGGTATACCCAATCTCGATCATGAACCTCATACAATCATTATGTACACAAGGTGTTTGTTTCAGAACTTAAATCTAGGTATACCATAGATTGCTTATTTTTAGATAAGCACTATGTAACTCCAACATGAAACCTTCAACACTTTCCTCAAGTTTTTAGAAAGTTGAACAAGTAATCACATAATCCAAATTGGTCATTCTATACCCAAGTATAAATTAAGTGTTTTAAACCAATTTGATTTCAAATCCAAGTAAATCTGCAAAATCCCCACTGTTGAGAATCTCATATTTTCCAATTTGAGCAACAATTCAAACTATGGATTTTGGACTTTCATGTAATATTTTCTCAAAAAAACAACTTACCTAATACCTGATTCCATGAGATTGTGTCTTGCTATACTTGATGGAAAAAAAACTCCACAAATGGAAAAATACTCCAAAAGATATGGTCACTCAAAGTAGCTAGATTCCACTAACTCCTTACGTTAGAGCTATAAAAACTATGCCCAAATCAAGAAAAAAAAATGACACATCATCAAACTTCTCCCTTGTACAATACAAGACATGAGAGCACCCATCCCATCCGCTCTTTAAGCAGCCCCCTTTGTTTGCCCAAAGACATTCTTCTCTTTATTGTAGAAAAAAAAGAATATTCTCCAAATTCCATGTAGAATCTAGAACAAAGCAGGCGCTTCAAGGACCAACAAGCCAATCAGAATTTTTTTCTTAAGCTAGCAACTCCATTTGGACTTGAGTGGTAGACCAAAATTTGAGCTAAAAATGCCTCTTTTGTATACTTTCACACTTCCAAGCACCTCCTTTGGCCATATTGGGCTCTTTGGACGTTTAGGGGTTAAAGCGTGCAAGCACCCATTCCATATTCAAATACTCAAATCATGATTGAGAACACGTATTCAATTACTTTAGTATGACATATATCTTTATTTTACTTAAAGACAAATTGGAACACAATTATGACCAATAAGCACACTCAAGAGTGGTTCATGTCACTCTTTTATGTTCCCAAAACAATGCATACACAAGTACAATTTCTGAACATAGAAAATGTGATCCATTTAAGAACATGTGTGCACTATTTTTGTGACCCCTACATGGTCCATTCAAAATGCCCACTCAAAATTTGAGCCTCTTACCTTATCATTTGAAATGAGTCTCTAAAGTTTCATTGTGCAATCATATAAGGAACGTTATTCCACACATCCGCCCCACCAAAAAAAACTCAGTTTTTGTTTGTGATAACTACACACAGGTCGCCGACAATGTTCCTAACATTAGTGTGACAACATGACCTATATTAACCCTTAAATGCTGAGGAGGACGTTTTTTGTCCTCAGGCTCTAAAAAAACTTTCTAGCAACTAGGAAAAATAACTTTTTCTTCTGATTTTTTTTCTGAAGTGATCATAAGCACACGGTGCATCATAGAAGGCAAAAAAAACCTCACCAAATGTACTCATAATTTTAGGTAACCCAAATTGTGAGAAGATTCACAAAAGTGGTCTTAGGTCCCATGGAAACAAAATTATAATCCTTGGGAATTTGCCACATCAGTGAAGTAGTGACACCACTGGGAATCATTGCAAAATCACTGTAGTCATTGCAGAATCACTAAAGAATCTTTGGAGCCAAGCTGGTCGCAATGACCAGCTCGGCGTTTAATCCCTAAAGGACAAGGCAACCCTTTGCGACTAGTACTATATAGGATATTTTTCTTGTATTTGGAGTGCATCCACACTTTTATTACATTTGAGATCAACAAAGAACTTAGAATACAAATCAATGCTGTTCTAGTGAGGTAGTTAAGATCCCAAATAAAAACTTCTTGTTGGTAGCAAATGCCAGTTATATAGCAATGTACATACTATGTATTATAGTAGCTTGGTCCTTTAACCCCTAAGCGCGTCGGCGGCCACTATGTGGTTGCTCAATTTTGAAAAATGTCCATGTTTGACTCTTATCCTCTTCTTAATGGTAAAGTCAAAAGACTTGTACTTTTTCATGTACCTCCATGTATGTGTCTACTACCACTCAAAAAAATTCAAGCTATTTAACTCTACTTAGGTAATACTTTTATTGAATCAAGTACACAAGGATATGAATTTGAGTGAATATGGCCTAGGCGCTCAAGGGTTAATTAAGGGTTAATAACCTTTGGAGGCATAAATTTACACTATCTGGGCACAAACGGAGGAGTTGCAACTTAACCGGGTACTCGTGTAAAAGACCCTTGCGCCAAACCTACAGTTTGAAGTAATAAGCTGTGTCTCACTTGAAGTCCTAGCAGTACGTGGTGATGCTCATGTAGTGATGGCATAGGAGGTACAAAGTTCAACTTATAAGGTGACAAGCACAAGTCGATATCATCAAAAAATACATCAAGCACCGCGTGTTCCCGCAGGCAATGAGAAACATCTTTGCCATTACCAAGTCCATACTAAAATAGGAGGCTCATAAATCGTCCAGGCTCTAAAATCGTCCACTTTCTTAAATGTACTCTGTCTGTACATATTATTTTTCATAGGTTTCAATAATGTACAGTCTGGTATCGGCTTTTTAGAAATGGCTAATTTGAGCCAGTCGCTTTTTTTTTGTTAGAATATGGAGTATAATTGATTCATTTTTGTAGGAAAAATTATCATTGCATCCTTATGCAATGTAAAGCAAGTATACCAAATTTCAATTCCTAAAAATCAAAACTCCATTTTTGGTGAATTGTTTTGTAAGAAATTCATGGTTTTACATGATAATTTATTGAATAGTATTGGTGATGAATTTTTGAGATTTGATTCCATGGATATGTAGGAAACATCCATAAGCACATCTTCCATGCTAAAAATTACCCCCTTAAGTAACAAAACTTTACCAACAAAAGATTCAATGAAACTTGTGATAGGCCCAAATTTTGTAAAATATATATTTTTGTTTTTTAACTAGCTTTTCATCAAGTAAACAAAATGTGATGTTTAGAGATACAAACTTATTTTCAACATTTGAGTCAAACAACAAAACTTGATTTTCATAGAAAAGTATGTATTTTACAAAATTTGGGCCTATCACAAGTTTCATTGAATCTTTTGTTGGTAAAGTTTTGTTACTTAACCCTTTAAAGACCACACACATTTTCACAAAATCCATTAGAAACCGGGGTAGTAAACTAAAATGTGTGGTTGAGTCAAATATGGACCTAATTTCAATAATCCAACCATACAAAAGGGAAGTTCACCTTGTTTACTATAAAGTGTCAAAATTTCAACTAGATCTACCACTCGAGGTGAAATATTCTAGAAAGCAAAGTTTCTCACCTTTCCAATGAGACTAGTTTCACAAAAAATGAATAAAAATAGCAATCACAATGTGTAGCTAAGTGGACAAAAAGGGTCAAAAATCCCACTTTCTTTGCTACCCAAAACCAATTTTACAAGAAACTTGATAAATGCTATGGAAAATCCAATTGGTGAAAACAATAAAGAATTGGCCTTAAATGTAATACAATAAATTTTTAAGATAAAATGATAACACCATTTCAATAGATCTTCAAATATTGCAATTATACTACTACCATATATAGAGAAACAATATATACAACCGTATTTCTTGAGCAATTTGAATTTTTTTAGGATAGTAGAATTAAAATTTGACATTCTTCTTGGATGTTTGATGTATTATGTTGTTGCTTTGATCCATCTTTGACCAAATACGGATATGTATTTTGAAACCATGCTGTATAAACATCATTATTTATCAACTCACATGCCTGATTTCATTATTTTTTATTTGATTGGATGCAAAATTCTTGTGAGCACAAGCATTCTTCAAGACTAGTTTCCAAATTGTTGAACAATTTTACTCTATAAGCCAAAAACCACTCTTTCAAACCACAATATGGTTTGGTGGTCTCTAAAGGATTAAGGGGATATTCTTTTAGCATGGAAGATGTGCTTATGGATGTTTCCTACATATCCATGGAATCAAATCTCAAAAATTCATCACCAATACTTTTCAATAAATTATCATGTAAAACCATGAATTTCTTACAAAACAATTCACCAAAAACGGAGTTTTGATTTTTAGGAATTGAAATTTGGTATACTTGCTTTATATTGCATAAAGATGCAATGATAATTTTTCCTACCAAAATGGACCAATTATACTCCATGTTTTAACAAAAAGGGTGACTAGCTCAAATTAGGCATTTGTAAACAACCAGTACCCGACTGTACAAACAATGTAAGTATATTTGAGGAGATGGATGATTTTGGAGCCTTATGCCACTTCAACTTCAAAATTCCATAACTAATTCCACAAAGCTCCACAAAATATGAAATAACTTAGGTTAGATGCCAATTCCTCTTGTCTTTCAAGGAAAATTTACTGAAAAATATTTCACCTCCCCATAATTCAGTTTCAACCCTTAGATGGTCGGTTTATGAGCCTCCTACCTTAATTATCCTACAAGTCATGAATGACATACCAAAGGCCATGTGGTAATTGAGCTGCTCTTGAGCTGCTGAGCAACAAGAGAGATAGCAGAATTACAGCTCAATTACAAACCAGATTGGTACACGTCGTGGTCATTGCCAATTGTAATTAGGTAATTGGCCAGCAGCACAAATTAACCCCTAAAGGCCCAAGCAGTTTTCTTCAATGAAAGTCACTGTTAACTGTCACTTTGGGAGGAATGAGTAGAAAAGTAGGAAATAAAGTTTGTTTTGCAAATCCAATTGTAGGATCTTGCCTTAGACTAGAAGAGGTACTTGTGGGAAAAAATCAAGTCATTCTAGACAAAGAGGAGGGAGATATTTACATTTAAAGTGAAAAAAAAGGTTACTTTTTGTGTTGTGCAAAAAAATTCAAAAGCCTTTGTCCACACTTACATGAAAAAAATTACTCTACACAAAGTTGAGGTTTATTTTTTCCATGTAGCAGACCAAGTTAGGTATGTGTGGGAGAATTTTCAAATCAATTGGAACTATACAACACATGGGGGAAAATAGTAAGTAAGAAGAAGTAGAGAATGAGCAAAATCACTAAATTGGTAAGTATTTAATTATTAAAATAAAAAATAAAAATCTCAACGATTATAATGTTGTGATAAACAATCTACTTCCTTAAGTTTAGTTTTTTGTTTTCCAAAATATTAAAAATTGTGGAAAATAAAGGACTTCAAAATTTATTTTAGAGTAGAGGATCTGTAACTGCCCACAAACTAAAACATCTCATAACTTTCATCTCATCAATTGAAGTTGAATGATTCAAAGCTTCCCAAATTAAAAAAACTAAAGAGCCAATTTCAGATTTCTATTTTTAGAAAATACAAATTTTTAAGAAGTTTTTGGGCTGCCCAGATTGTCCTCCCTCCTCGGACAGCAGAAATTCTTGCATATCTTCTTTGTCAGATGTCAAAATGACAAAATAATTAGATTCCCACATAGATCTTGGAATTCCTCACCTTCAATAAAAGTTTTAGAAAATCACAAAAACTAGATTAGCTATAGGTACATGCCCGAAATCTCAACTGTCCCCCGGGGGGACAACTGGGCCTTTAGGGGTTAAGACACGCGATGATGCACCATAGAGCATCACTTACGGTCACTGTAACTCAATTATGTGCTTGGCAAGGTGTTTGCTCAGGACCAATCCCAGCAAGCCACGTTGCCAAAATTCCTGCTATCGGCGCTCCGAGCACAATCCGATTCTAGAAAAGTAGAAAAGATTATGCAAAAAGACCATCAGCACTTGGAGCCCTGCTTCGGCTTCTTTTCTACAATCAATTCTGATACAGATTCCTTGCCCTTACCTCTCTCTCCTTTGCATTCAGGAGCAGAAGACTGGCACTCACCCCTATCACCTTTGAAGTAGAAAGATCAACAATCGATAAACTCGGATTGACATCTCCAAGAACTGTGACGCGTAGCCATCGCATGTAGAGCTAGTGTGGCTTATGATTTCATATCCTCTCAACTGGCAAGGGAAAAACAAAGGTGTATTTCTGGAAATACATGTTGTAGATCAAAAAACAGGATTTCAAATCTACTTCGGATTATAATTACTTACTCTCACCAAGTCTAGAAAATTCACTAAACAAATCAGGAGGCGATTGCCGACAACAGAATATAGCATGTCATTCCAGAAAAAGGTGTAAATGAAAAAACTGACCTTATCCATGCCTTCTCATCTTTCGAATAGACTAACACATCGTTCCAATTTTCAAGCTCCAGATAGATCGATTTCACTCTTGCACTACACCGGGTCGGAATGAACAATCGGTGTTTATTTTATTTCAGGTAAACCTCGGAGCAGGTTTCCAAGAGTGTGAAATGGATAAATAATCAAAGTGACTGAACATTTAACTTCTTCCCTTTCAGAAGATCATTCCATTTCAATGGCCGTCTCTCTGCACCGGGATACGTCACCTGCTGTGGCAAGCTCTTTCCATAAGTCAAAAACGTCCCTCCCTCTTTCAACAGCTTCACTACGGCAGTAGCTTGTGAGCCTTCTCCGCAGTTAACGCCCACGCTAGGCTTCGGAAGGTCACTGATTAACCTTTTCATGTACCTGCCAATTTCTGGCCAGATGAGAAAATTGATCTTACAGCAAATTCAACAGATGTTAAGTTAGCAGACCCTCGGGAACTTCATCTGGACATAAACTAGTAAACTTAGTTGCACAAAAACAAGGGAATTGATATGCGTACCATACCTTCTTGACTATCCCACCACACCCCGGAGTAAATTTTAGATTTCTACCATCAAGAAAGCTGAATTTGAGAATTTGGAATTCAGATTTGGACTCAGAGACCTTGATTTTGTGTAGAATCTCAAAAAAAGTTCTAATTGAACAACACCCAATGAAAAAGCTTATCTTTTTTATAAACAATAGTAAAAGTTAAAATTTTCCCCCGAGCTAAGCTTTTTCATTGGGTGTTGTTCAATTACAACATTTTTTTTATGGTTCTAGACAAAATCCAGGTCTCTAAGTCCAAATCTGAATTCCGAATTCTCAAATTCAGCTTTTTGATAGTAGAAATATAAAATTTATAGAAATATAAAATTTACCCCAGGGTGTGGTGGGATAGTAAAAAAGGTGTGGCACGCATATCAAACCCCAAAAACAATTATTCTTTCAAAAGAGTAAATTCTGAGGGTCTGAATTGTTCTCAACATCACAGTAAACCCTAACTCTAACAGGAGCATTCAAAGCAGAATGTGGAATGCGAACCATGTATTGGTATAGGCTTCCGTGACAACGACGTCACCACCAATGCTCTTCAAAAGCTCAATGGAGTCGCTAACACCAAGCTTGTTAGGCAGAATATTAATAGTCGTGAAACCTCTCTCCTTGGCAGCTTTGATCAACGCCTTTCCTAAGTCACTGTCGGCTTCGTTTTGGACCACTACGTCCCCTGCGCAATCAATACAAGAAGCTCGAAACCTATGAAAATCAACTACAGAATTGCAAGGCAAAACCAAAACACGCTGAGAATGTGGAAGGAAATCATCACAACGATGGAGATCGTACCAGGTTGCAGCTTCGCAGCCTCCAGAACCTTCTCAGCTGCCGAAGTGGCATCCGTGGAAATGCACGCCTGAGATCGCAGCAGCAGCGACAGTAACCCGTGCGGTCGCAACGAAGCTCCTGTGCGCATCGCCATCGCCATGGCTTCACAGCGTAACGCAAGTATTGCCCAAACCCTAGTTTCAAAGCGAGAGATCACTATTTAGAAAACGCCGGGCTGAAAAATGCCGGGCTGAAAATGCCGGGCTGCAAAATGCTGGATTGAAAATGCCGGGCTGAAAAATGCCGGGCTGAAAAATGCCGGGCTGAAAAATGCCGGGCTGAAAAATGCCGGGCTGAAAAATGCCGGGTTGAAAATGCCGGGCGGGGAAACAGAGGTTATCCCGATGTGGAATCCGGGTGGACGCTTCGAGCCGGGAAGGTATGTACACCCATAAGCGTCAAACTAAGGGTTTTGAACATGATGAGTATCAATAAACAGTTAGGAAATTATAGGATTTTATTAGGAACAAAAAAATAATGAGTTGGCACGTTCAAATGTATTATTTGGATACTGTGAGAATAAGTTGCATAGCTAAATCTATTAAATTTAAGATTATTAATATGAAATAAAATCAAAGTAGTACTATAGCTTACATCTACGTCTACAAGAGCTACAAACATACAATAAATTTGCCTCATTTTTATGGAATTGAATGCTGGATGTTTAGGCTAGACCCTGTAACCACTAAATGCTCAATTGACCATTTTTTGGTTGTTGCTCATTTTTCGTGGGCTCCTTGAGATGGAAAAAAAGTTTAAATTAAAAGGAACTTTTAAATAGAAAATCAAGTCTACTTTCCAACCCAACTTGAATCATGTCAATCCAAGTTATATTCCATCAAGGAGAATTTTTCAAAAACAAACACTTCAATATTTGCTAGTGTTATAAAATTTACTATTTCATAAAACTAATGATGTTCTCTCTTTTGAAAAGATTGCATTTTTGAAGTTTACAATAGAATGTCTATTTTTAACCAATCATACCAATTCTTAAAATCTATAAATAAAATTTGAAATTTTGGTGAATATTAAATGGTAAATGCTTCTAAATTCATGAAATAAAAATCCAAAACTTTTTTTGAATGTTTGACTATGTGAATAATTACCAAACATGATGATTCTTGTTTTCTCTGTTGAAGCAAACTTCATCAAATTTACATAAATATCATTTTATAAATGCATCTATGTTTT
Organism: Ulota crispa; assembly: GCA_963920765.1. NCBI lineage: Eukaryota > Viridiplantae > Streptophyta > Bryopsida > Orthotrichales > Orthotrichaceae > Ulota > Ulota crispa. The sequence continues at coordinate 7,605,887 of OY987249.1, read as the reverse complement.
GCCCTTACCCCTTGGGGGTTTAGGGGTTATGGTACCCTTAAGGTATGTACACCCATAAATGTCAGTGTCCCCATAACCGTCACCTTGGAAAATCTCTAGAAATGAATAGATGTAATGACAATAATGTACAACATGTGAACATGAAATCTTGAAAGTGGTTATGGGTGCAATGGCAATTTGCTTTTTCAAAATTCACAACTTATTCTCACAGTATCCAAATAATAACACATTCAAAAGTGCAAACTCATTTTTTTTGGTTCCTAATAGGATCCTATAATTTACTAGATGTTTATTAATAGTCATCATGTTCAAAACCCTTAGTTTGACGTTTATGGGTGCTCCTTCCTTATTGTTAGAGATTTCTTAACTTTGACAATTTAGAGCATTTTCAAGCTCAACCGCACATGTTTCCCATGGTGGTAGAAAAACTACCTCCAACATGTTCCTCATTCACACGGTCCCCAAGGGGTTCATCGTCGGCCCTTTAGAATCCTTGATTGTTAGAAACCTTGACCGGATTTGGTGTTCCTGGATTTTGCAGACATGGCCACGGCTATGGCGTCCTCCGCAGCGATGCTCGCCATCGCCCGTCCCACGCCCTCGCCCATTTTCACTCGTTCGTCTCCGAGGTTACCACTGCCGTCCTCCACCGCGGTCCGATTCTCCTCGTTCCGGTGCGGGATTCCCTTGCGGCCAATTCCCGTGGTAGCAAGAACTCCACGGGCGCACGCTTCGATTTCTTGCTCTTTGCAGAAATTAGCAGATTTGGACTCCGTGGAGCTCAGGAGCGACGCCTTCGCCGCCTTCCCAGCCTCGCCAGGAATCTACGCCGTATACGATAAGGCCGGCGACTTGCAATACGTCGGCTTATCCCGCCGGGTGTCGGCCAGCTTGCAAACGCATTTGAGAGACCTCCCCGAGCTTTGTGCGTCCGCCAAGGTAGAGCTGCTCTTGTTATCTTGTGCAATTTGATTTCTATTGCGATTTACACACGTTTCTCGTTTCGAATGTGATTTGAATTCTGGAAGTGGCTTACTAAACTACAACCGTCATCCTCCTCCTCGCGGTTTCTAACATGATAAGATATATTCAATTAGGCTCCTTCTTTGTCCTTGTTTATTTTGAGCTAAACCTAATTTAGCAATTTTTTGATTTTAGTTGAGTTTCAGCTATGTCGAGACGATGAGGTTTAGTCAGTTAGGTTTTTTTTTTTATCCTGATTTATCGTGAAGCAGGCCTGTCATTCAATGGCTTTGAATTTAGGTCGAGCCTTTATAAATGTTTATAGGTTTTTTCGGTGGATTGTCATTGATTTCGTGTCCTCTTATTAGTCACGGTACCTCAAGAGAAAGTGACTTGTGAGCCTTGTGGATATTCTGTAGAAGAATTAGGGATTAATTGTACATTGATTGGGCATAATGCTCGTGTTTCGCCTGGTTGGAGGCAAGTCTGGTTTCTATGATCATTCACGACGGTGTGGTGACTTGTTATTGAACTTTTGAGAAAATGTAGTCGATCACGGAGCGGTGATTTTGATTCCAGAGTTGTTTATTTTTGTGGTACAGTTTGCAGTAGTTGATGCACCTGAGCGAGCAGCTCTCACGGATGCATGGAAGGCATGGATGGAGGAACACATCAACAATGGAGGAAACGTCCCCCCTGGAAATGTTTCAGGCAACACAACTTGGACTGCTAGGAAAACACGGTCAGTGAAGCCTGAAATCAAACTAACACCTGGAGCTCATGTGAAGCTCAATGTGCCAATTGAGGCTCTGATAGACAAAGTTGTGAAAGACCTGAAAGTCGTGGCCTTCATCAAGGGTACACGCACTTCACCACAATGCGGATTTTCACATCGAGTCCTGACGATTCTTAATGAGCAAGGTGTCGACTACGAAGTTCTGAATGTGTTGGATGAAAATCACAATCCTGGTCTGAGGGACGGTATTAAGAAGTACAGTGAATGGCCAACAATACCCCAGGTGAGAGTCTATGCGGCTTTGATATTCATAATTCCACAAAATTATGCGAGTGGACTGAAATGCACACTATCCTTGCATGGCGTATCTACCTGGGAAAAGCAGCATTTGTAATCTGTGTCTAACCAAGTGCAACAGGGTAGAGGGTACCATTTGCGTGCCTTTAAGCATTCAAACAACGTGTGGAATGTGATTCTTAGGAAGTGTAGAGAGCTTTAGAGAAACCTTGGTTACCAGAGCCATACTCATTGAGATCAAACTCTTATTACTGTCTATGAATCCCTTACACAAATTAGTCAAAGTGCGAGATTGTAGACCATTATAACAGTAGACATCCCCATTTCCATTCAAAAGTCAGTAACCATAGACATTTTCGCAAGTCATGTTTGGGCCACTTGCTAATAAGTACAACCAATTGTATAAATAGGTAAAAGTTGGTAACGGGTCAGTAAAGGAGACGGAATCAGGTCCCTGACGGTTTGACCGTCCTCGTCCTTATCATTTGTGGAGAGTGTATTTCATAATAGCAATTTTGGCTGACAGTCTTTCTTTGTCACTGTTTTGTGCTGCAGGTGTATGTGAAGGGAGAGTTCCTAGGTGGAGCTGACATGTTGGACGAAATGGTACAGAGCGGGGAGCTGAAAGAGTTGTTTAAACAGTAGCTGGAGAACAATCATGCTTTCATACTGTGACGCCGAGACTTAGAAAAAATCATTGCTAGAGAGGAAACTGAGTGTCCCAATTTTGCACCCTCACAGTGAAGTCCTCGAGAAAGCGTGTCATGCCGAAAGTTAATGGAGACACCGTCACTACTGCAGGGTGCCTGACCCCTTACGGACTACAAGATTGCTCCACACTATGATGCGAAAGTCTTCATCATTAAAATCATATCTCAGGAATTAGTGTGGGCAATCCAGCTCCCGTTCTGTAGATACGAGCTGTACCGACTTACGTGCATGCAGGGAGTTTGATCATATACTCTCGCTCTCTGCCAATGTTCAGCTTGCTCTTGTATCATTGTCAAGTGTTGGTTCTAGTCTCGTGCCTGATTCAAGAAATAAAAAGTTTAGTTTGTTAGAGAATATTTCAATTGAGCTTTTGTGCCGTCACTGCATTTCCTTTGTTTTTGCATGTTACTGCAGATGATCCTTTGCCTGGGAGGTCTCTGACAAATTGCCAGAATGTTATGCAAAGTAAGGGGGCGGTTCACACTATGTCCCACGTCCTAAGTCCTACTGAAATTTGAGAATCTGATTGGTATAGTGCCAAAAGTTGGGACTTGGCGCTTCATACTACGTCCCTTCACTCAAAGTTTGGGTCAACCGTTTTGATAGACCCAATTTTCAACCCAAGTTCCACCAATATTTTTGCCTAAAACACTCATGATTTTCTTTAATACTTCTTTTCGCCCTTAATAACCCGACTAAGTTGGGATCTGACGTCAAGGGAAGACTCGCAGAGATGTGACATGGGACTTATTGTGAACCGCCCCCAATATTCTCCAATAGAATTCTACCACAGTAGACTCAATTAGGGCTGTCAGAGCGGGTGCAATGAACAATGGCAACTTCAGAATCACATTCCAATACTCTACAAAACATTAAAAATATCATACAAAATGTCTTACATACTCAACCAGAGGCATAACCATAGTTACATATGAGGGAGCGTTGAAGTTACAAAATTTTATCACCAAAGATACACGTGATGTGGCATAAATATTATAGTACTAGAACCAATCTCATTATAAAATTGTCATGAATAAAAAAATTGTTGTTAGCCCTTGAGCGCCCAGGTTATTTTCACAAAAAACAGGCTTTTGGGAGACTTACAATTTTGATGTATCATATCTCAGTCAATTGGATGATTCACAAAAAGTGACCATTGAAAATAGTGGAACACCCACTTAGAAAATGAATTGTAATTTTTGGGAACAATTGACCATGGGAGATGGGAGATGGGAGATTATAACATTTGATCAAACAACACATGATGACAAAATTTCTTTTTTGGCAGTAGTTGCTATTTAATGATATAAAAAAAAATTCTATAAGCCCCTCATTCATCTCAAATTTTTTGAGCAGTAAGATTAGATGTGCATGCTCACACTTCCAAATTATTGAAGATTCTACTTCTTAGTAGGTTAAGTTTTAGGGCTTCAAATTGCTATTGCACAAAAAACATTGATCAGCCCAATTGGTGACAACTACCCTGACAAGAGTTTAGAACATGCTTGAACCATTACTAATAAGTTTCCTGCTATCACAAAGCACATGCAAGGAAGCTTGCAATGACTATTGATTAGTTGTAGCTTGTAAGACATTGCTTGCCACCATGCCCCGTATGGTGCTTGACCCAATTAAAACTCTGTAAACACTTGTATAACATTTGACTTGCCTTGCCATCACTCCACTTCATGGACCACTACCTTGTTAATTGTAGTTTATAGCAAGGTCAAAAAATTAAATCCAGTACCTCAAATAGGCATTTGAAATGTTGTGATTTTGGCCCTCTGGGGCACTCAAGGGTTAATCAAGTGAAAGTTCACACAACATCACTTCTATTTTGAACACGTTATTTGTTAAATTGGGAAAAACAGTACATTTTGGGACTTTCAAGAATTCAAGTGATCACCTAAATTCTAACTCAGAGCATTTTTTTTGGTACACGTGCCCTCACCTAAGAGGAGGAATTTACAAGGGAAAAAATCTTAGTGGCTCAGACTGAATTTATACCTTTGAATCTAGTTTAAAGTAACTTTTTGGGTTTCAGGTGAAATACAAAATGGTACCTACGTTTTTCCCAATTTAACGAATAACACGTTATTTGGGATCTGGATCAATAATGTGCCGTCCAAATTGTCTACGGTTTCTTCATTTTGGAGATTTTTCCTGTTGCAACAAGCTCACAGGTTTTACCAGGCACTTTTCCTCACCCTATCAAGCATCCCTCACTCAACCATAAAACGAAATCTCTCACGTCCACAACGGCATGCATGCCATGTCCATCAACAACACAAAACACAGCCATATGCCAAAAGAAAAAGCCATCACAACAAACATTGTAAATGCCAATGAACACTGGTATTTCCAGATGGCCTGGTTATACTCATACAAGTGGTTCCTCCAAACCGTTCTGAACCTACCTAACCTCCTCATCATGTAAAGAATCAATCCTTCTTCTAGAGTACAAGCTGGTGTGTATCCATCTTCTAAACAAATCAACAGACACCAGATCCACGGTGATGAAAAATCGAAAAGAAAAAGAGGAAAAAGAACAAAATACGGTCCCTGATATTTATTTACTTGGGTTCAGGGTGACCCGGGGAGTAGCCGCCACTGTACACGAAGTTGTTGACGGCGGTGCCATGTTCGGCGGAGTTGTAGTCGTCGTAGACGTCCATCATCCACGAGGGGTCGGTGGCGTGGGCGCTGGCCTTGGCCTTGGGCCGGTTGTGCTGCACCAGAGTCTCCAGCTCCCGGACGACCTCGTTCATGGTGGGGCGGTGCTCGCCCGTGTCCTCCACGCACGTCAGTGCCAGGTCGACGAAGCGGTCCACGTCCGGTTGGGAGGCCTCGTACACCGACGGGTCCAGCAGCTCCTCCAGCGCCTCCATGCCGCCGTCTTGCAACGCCGTGCGCACCTCCCGCACGATGTACACGCCATTCTGGATGGGCGCCCTCGACGTCGCCAGCTCCAGCAACACCACGCCGAAGCTGTACACGTCACTCTTCGCCGACATGTGCTGCGTTCTGTAGTACTCCGGATCCAAGTATCCCTGTTCACACACCCCCACGTCCACTCAAGTCTTAGACATCTCAAAACGTCCACATCAGACACACTTCTTGTACCACTAAAAAGCTCCCTTTTGCTGATTTCAAACGCTGAGAAAGCGCTTGCCATGTTCAATGATCTCATGGGGCAAGTTAAGCAATTAGAGAGCATTCCTCTCCTAACAAGCTTGGCCCTTGCTCCATATGAGCCCCATATGAGGTACCATTGTTGCTATTTATCTTTTAAATCATCAATAGAGGAGCTAGCAGCATGCACACAAATATGGTAACTCTTTGCATGGAATTTTGACATCAAAACTAGAGATTTTTGCATACATTTAGTAGATGGTATATTGAATTCTAGGATGCTTGTGTGTCACAAGCACAAAAACTAAAAACATAGTTAATACTTTGCAAGGAAGCATTTTTGGTAGTTTTTTTTAGAGAGACAGAGGGAGTAATTCTCAAGCCATTTCTAGCCATTTTGTGTGTTTCTGTGTTTGTGTGTGTGTTGAAGTCTGAGTTTGCAAGCTTACCATGGTGCCTTTCACTTGAGCGGTGACGATCTGTTTGTCGGCGCCGTCAGGGGCGAGTTTCGAGAGGCCGAAATCAGCCACTTTGGCGATGTGCTTTTCGTCGAGCAGGATGTTTTGGGTCTTGATGTCTCGGTGAATGATGGGCGGGTCGGCAAGCTCGTGCAAATACGCTAACCCCCGGGCGGATCCCAAGGCGATGGACAACCGCTTCGTCCAGTCCAGCGGGTACGCCATCTTGCCTGCTCAAGAAAATCCAGTCCCAAAAAACGTTTCAGAACACGTGCACACCAAACCGATCCACAAGAATCGTTCACAAACAAGCCTCTAGAATTTTCTACTGACGACAATAAACTCCCAAGGGAGGATTTCATGGATATCCCTGAAGTTTGCAATATTTTCACAGATACCCCTGCTTTTTCAGAAATATCACAAATACCCGTGGACCAAAATAGGCATTTGTTTTGTTGTGCATGCCACTTCCCTTCTTCCTTAGTGTGCACGCATAACAAGAAAGAAGTAGTGTGCGCACAAAGGGAGAAGGAAGTGACATGCATAACAAAACAAAGGCCTAATTTATTTGATCCAAGGGTATTTGTGATATTTCTAAAACAAGCAAGGGTATCTATGAAAATATTGCAAACTTCAAGGGTATTCATGAAATTCTCCCTTCAATCCATATGGAGTTGCATGTTATATATGGAGTGTATCTAGACCAATGCAATGTCCAAATACAGTCCATATATAACATGCAACCCCATATTGAACGAATTTAGGTTATAACCTTCTCGTTTGAATAAAAGCGTGAGAGAATGGGTGTTGTAAGTTAACGCACCGGCAAGCCATTCACGCACGGTGCCGTTCACCATGAACTCGTATACAAGCATCTGTTCGCCATTTCCATAGCAGTAGCCCACCAACCCCAAAAGATTCTTATGATGCACGCGTGATAACAATTCAATCTCGTTCTTAAACTCCTCCGCTCCTTGCATCGAGCCCTCCTGCGCTCTCTTCACGGCCACTTGCACGCCATTGTCCAACACGCCGGAGTACACCTGCACACGAAAACAAAACAGGAATCATGAAACTCACGCCATTTCAAAACAACCCTAAACCCTAAACCCTAGGACACCTCAAATGTGACGTTCAAACCCTAATTCTAAATCTGAGGTTATGAGGTTTTGTTAGTGCGGTGTACTGGTCCTTTGTTGTACGCCTTCACCACAGGCGCCTGTTCCGCCAATGTAAGGTAGGAGGTTCTAAAATAGAGCACTTAAAGGCTGAAACTGAATTTTGGGGAGGTGAAACTTCTTCAAATATTTTTCAGTAAATTTTCCTTAAAAGACAAGAGGAATTGGTATCTAATCCAAGTTGTTTCATAATTTTCCAAGCTTTGTGGAATTAGTTATGAAATTTTGAAGTGAAAAGGCCATAGGTTTCTAGAATTGGGCACCTTCTCAAATGTACATGACATGTACATTGTTGAAGGGTTATGAATAACAACATGCACAAATTGAGTACATTTGAGGAGATACACCATTTTAGAGCGTTCACCATTTTAGAACCTCCTACCTTAATGAATAAGGTAAGAACACCCATAAGCGTTAGTGTCCCCATAACTGTCACCTCTAAAATCTTGAAAAATCTGTAGAGGTAAATAGATGTAAATTACAAGGATTCTACAACATGTGAACATGAAACCTTAGTGTTTGTTATGGGTACAATGGCAGTTTGCTCTTTAAAAATTCACAACTTATTCTCACAACATCCAAATAATAGTGCAAACACATTATTTTTCTGTTGCTGACATGATCCTATACTAGATGTTTATAATAGTCATCATGTTCAAAACCCTTAAACTAATGCTTATGGGTGTTCCTACGTATAACGATGTTTGTGGATTAGGGCTCACGAAACCCTAATGTCTACGACGGAACACAAAACCACGAGAAATGGTACCTTGCCATAGCCTCCCACGCCGATCTCGTTGGCGAAAGTGTTGGTGATTTTTCTGACTTCGGAGAAAGTAAAGAATCGGGTGCCGGCTATCATGGGAGCGGCCACGTCCTTCTCTCCTTCTCCTCCTCCCCATTTGGCTGTGCGTAAATACAAGCGGTTACTGTGAGCTTTTTAAACCATTGGAATGATCTGAACTCTCTTATGAGGTAGAAGCACCCAAATGTGACACTTACCTCAGATGTGGTAATTTGGAGGGTCTTTTGAGAATGTAATGGCATTTGCTTGTTAGGAAATGGGTACAGATCCAAGCAAAATTGTTTTTGGAATTTTTGAGATCATATGAATAAATTATGAATTGTTGCAGGTAACTCCCCCAATTTACCTATTGTGTACACTAGACCCTTGAAAAAGCGACAACAACAAGACCATGTCATGACAGCAAAAAGACCATGTCATGACAGCGAAAAGACCATGTCATGATAAGAAAAAGAGCACGTTACACCCAATCAAAAACTGCCACCTACACAATTTCTATTCTCTTATGTCAACTTGCGTGTCTAATTTGGGTGCAAATCTGTCTACTTTAGGTTTAATTTGAGATGTTGGAGAGCGGCTGGTGTTGCAATTGGGTGCTCCTACCTTAAACACTTTCTCTCACGAATCTCTCGAAGAAAGATGAATCGGTAAGGAAGGGTAGAGAGTGGAAGTAAGCTTACCGAATGGTTGAGCTCGGTGTTTGAGTCTCTGAGCTCTGCGTCTCTGCCAGATGGCGTACATAAAGACGGCGAGCAATGCGGCCAGCACTCCCACCACAATCCCGGCAATGGCTCCACCGGACAGAGAATTCGTCTTCGAGGCCACTGAACAGCAAAGCCAGTATACAGGTCAATATGCAGGAAAAATATACAGGAGATATATACAGGTCAATATACAGGTCAGAAAAATGTTGACGCTGAGTTTCGTTTTCAAGTAGTTGACTATCCATGTGTCTAGATTTGCTAAAGATTTAAGATGTTATTTGTTAAGGAGTACGTTTGTCATGGCACAAATCAAAGGGTGGAGTATCACGTAATGGTCAATTCGTAAACTTAGAAAAAAAAATCAAGATCAAAATGAGATGGTTTGCAAGGTTGTTGCTTAGCACTTAGTATCAAAACACGACGTATCTAACTACTTATGGATCATTTACATACATTTGGACTTTCTGTGTCCCTAAACATTAGAGATAAGGTAGTGTGTTCGTAAATCGTTCATGTCAGGGCTGAAATTGAATTTTTGGGAGGTGAAACTTCTTGAAATATTCTTCAGTAGATTTTTCTTGAAAGACAAGAGGAATTGACATCTAACTCAAGGTTGTTTTATATTTTTTGAAACTTTGTGGAATTAGTTATGAAATTTTGAAGTTGAAGTGGCAGAGGGCTTTAAAACCGCCCACCTCCTTAAATGTACACTGCTTGTATATTGTTGAAACCTATGCAAAATAACATGTACAAATGGATTAAATTTGAGAAGGTGGGCAATTTTAGAGCGTGGGCAATTTATGAGCCTCCTACCTTAAGGTAGGAAGCTCAAACTCCATTAGGGCATTAAAACGGCTCACCGCCCCCAAATGAACTCTGCCGGTACATGTTCTTATTCATAACCTTTCAATAATGTTCAGTGGACGTACATTTGAGGAGGTGGGCAGTTTTAGAACCCTATGGCCTTTCCACTTCAAAATTTCATAACTAATTCTATAAAGCTCCAAAAAAATATGAAAAAAACTTGGGTTAGATGCCAATTCCTCTTGTTTTTCAAGGAAAATTTACTGAAAATTATTTCAAGAAGTTCCACCTCCCAAAATTCAGTTTCAGCCTTTAGATGGTCGATTTATGAGCCTCTTACCTTAGTGGCAAACCAAATTATGCAAGGGTGGTGGAATAAGAGAAGGCAAGGCCAAACGGAAAGGGCGAGAGAGACGTACAGAACGTGCCACCATTGACAATAACAGTAGCCAAGTAGGGTTTGATGGCAGGAAGCAGGAGCCAGTTACTAGTCAAGCTGTGCGTCACGTTGGTCTGCGTCGCGCTGTCCAGCGTCGACTTGCCGTCCGCGGCAAAGAAGTCGACATCGATCAGGCACCGCCCGTCCACGGCGAAGGCCGCCGAGGTGATCCACACCTGCGGCGGCGCCAGGCTGAGCTGTGACGACAGCTGCCCCCGCAGCGTCTCCATGAGCGCATCCGTGATCACGGAGAACCCCGGGTGCCGCGCCACCAGCTGCAGCTCCAGCGGTTGCGAGCAGTTACAGTTGCCGGGCAGCAGCGGGTTGGTGGTGGTGGTGCCACTGCACTCCTGCGTGGGACAGCTGGTCGCGACCGAGTACGGCGACCTCCACGACTGCTTGGTCTGCACGTCCTGGTCGCACAGCCCGGTTGGGCGCGCCAGGTTGGTTGCTGCGCATGTTGGGTTGCCCATCAACCTAAAAACACACACATACACCCCTCAGTATATTTCCACTTTGTAACAAATCCACAGCAAACATATGGAAAGAAAAATTTCCTTAGACCCCGTGTTAACCCCTAATGGATGTTGCCTACAAAAAGTGTTGTATGTATTTGTAAGAGAACCAGTTAGTACTTGAAAAGAAAGCTTTACAACAAATGTCAAAAGTTTCCTAAAAAATCCTAGTTTACCAATATTATGTTTTTGACTTGGCTTGAAATTTACAACTTCAGTGGGATTCACATGCTATCCAAATACCCCATCCATATACAACATAGGAGTCTGTATACAAAATAGCAACATCCTTTAGGGGAAGGTCTCTGAAATCTTTTTAGTTCTCTGCTAATACTTAACCCGGAAGAAACTCCATATTCGTTACAATAGGGCAGTCACACCTTCTCTCTGAGATTGAAACTTTTATGAAGAATGAGAAGTTGTGGAATGGAAGTAGAAGCCAATGGTAGCAGAAGGTGTAACTGCACTTTTATGGGCGGTGGAGACCAGAGTAAGAGTTTACCTTGAAAATAGTGATATGGTAAGAAAGCAAGTTGCATTCACACACTCAATTGAGGTTTCCAACTATAGGGAGGATGAAAGCAAGAAGAGCAAGATGAAAACATACACATGCAAAAAAAAAGAAATCATGCTCATTCTTTTCCTCTAGAGGTGAAAGAAAAAAAACTTCCCAATCTTTAAAAAATGTGTCACATTATCTTTGTTAAATTGGGAAAAACAGAGATACCATTTTGTACTCCACCTTAAACCCAAAAAGTTACCTTAAACCAAATTTGAAGGTATCAGATTCAGTTTGAGCCACTAAGATTTATTCCCTCACAAGTTCCTCCTCTCATGTGAGGGCAGGTGTACCAAAAAAACATCCCAAAATGTATTGTTTTTCCCAATTTAACGAATATGATGTTGTAACCTTTGCAAATCAAGGAGAGAGTGCCACATCCCCATTTTTTGAATATTTAGAGAATGGGGTGACTACCCCTACTTGCAAAAGTTGAGCAAACTACCACTTCTCTAAATGCTTGTCTATAACCGTGGATTTGTACCATTCCTAGTTTTTAGAGATTTATGTGTGAAAAGGTTAAAATTTCCTCACCATGATATAGGTCAAGAATACTTTCTTCTCACTGACACTCTAAATGTCTTTGAATGAAGTTTTGCTAGCAAAGTAAAGACATTGAATCTTAATAAGTTTGTGATTATTTACCACATGGATAGTTGACTTCTAGGGAATGGAATGCATCCTAGCTAATGGCTAAAATTGTTGGTGAAGTTGAGGAAATGATTTATGGCCAAGAACCAACTTGGTCAATTGGTAAGCAAAAATGGGCCTTAGTATAAAATTAGTGGTTTCATAAAGGTCAAACTATAAGACTCCCAAATAGTTTGGTAAAATTTAAGATAAAGTGATTAGTAATGTCAATATAGTTATATTGCAGCCAAAATTGTGATGTTCAATTTCACACATTTCTAAAAAATAGGATAGGTTTAGATTTTGGTTACAAAGGGCTTGTATTCAATAGTGCTAATATCTTGAATTTCCACCATTCAGCAAGATTAAAGTTCAAACTCTTTGACATTGCAATAAGCATAAATCCAACTAAATTCAAACACTAAACAGAGTGCAGAATACTTACTGAAGATCTAATTGCGTTATGTTGGTGTTGACGCTTGTTTGTGTAACAAGAGAGAACTCATTATCTTGCATTGAAACTGTCATTAAGTTTGATCCAACCGCTGCTGGAATTGTCAAGGTCCCATTTAAAGCATTATTGCGAGCCCACCTGTGACGATAAACGTAGTTAGAGACTCTAGCAATATGAACATAACACCAAATTGTTGCACATATATGCCATTTTTACAAAACAAATCAATTTCAGTTTAACCTTTTGAGTGAAAAGAAAATAAGATTTGTACCGTTCTTTTCACTTTCATTGCCACATGACACATTGCAATTGCAAAAGACAAAAATCTCAATACATAACTCCATCCTCTCCACACTCTCAACAAGGTTTAAGAAAAACTAAATTTTTTAAAAGAAGCTCCTTTTTAACAGAATAGAAAAAGCACTCACAGTGTTTGTAGCTGAGGAGCAGACAAGACTTCTGAAGGAAATTCCCCTGTCAAGTTGCATCCTTCCAAGGACCTGAAAAAGAAAGCAATAATAAATTGAACCATTGTTAATAAGCTAGTCAATCAAGTATTTAACTCTTTTAAAACAAGTAGCTAAGCTATGAGAGGCTTTGTCTTGTAGCATTAGCTAATTTTTCAAATAAGATACCTACTCAAACTTTCTCATGGTAGATTCTTACAATGCAAAGCTTGTTCTCATGCAATCCAAGGCAAATAAAAACAAGGGAAAATTTTATGGATACTCCTGAAGTTTGCAATATTTGTACATATACCCTTGGTTTTTCAGAATTTGCACATATATTCTTGGATCATAAGTTTCAAGTGTTTATTCTATTATGCATGTCACTTCTTCCTCCCTTGTGCTCACATTGCTTCTCTTTGTTCTATTGCACTTGCTTTAACATTGGTCATGAAGGAAGTAGCATGACAAAACAAATGCATGGAAATTATGGTCCAAGGATACTTGTACAATTTCTGAAAAACCAGGAATATCTATACAAATATTGCAAACTTCAAGGGTGTCCATGTAAAACTTTCCCGAGAAACGAATATTGTGACCAACTAAACCCAATTTTTGCCTTAAAAAATGAAATTTCTTTCCCATTCAAACCGAACTCAAAAAATAAAGGATATCAAAGCCATAAATTTAACCTTCAGGTTATACTTACACAGTTTGAATGATTGGTGCATTTTGTATCCACGTAGGAAACGGTTGTGGGTCAAATGCGTTATTACTGAACTCCCTGTAATCATCAACTCAAAAATGTCAAAAAATCTGACAATAAGAAAATAAATATAAGGCTTCTTAAAAAAAAAAGCAAAAAAAAAGAGTAAGGTCAGAAGCAACTTACACAACAGTTAGTTTGGTGGTAATAGCTGTCAAGTTGGGTATAACTTGCTGGAGTTGGTTGCTTCCTACTAGTCTGTAAACCATATGCATGATGAGAAAATGTGGTTAAATTTGGAAAAACATGAATCAATTTTTTATAGAAGCGTAATAAAAAAATTGAACACCAAAGCATCAAAGTTGAAGTTTTAGCACATAAGTCATGTTTAATTATCTAAAATACATAAGATGTAGGCCAAAAAATTGTTGATTTGGTTTACAAGACATTGGGAGGTACTTGCAAATATTGGGAGATATGTCCAAATCAGAAAACATATACAATTTTGCAAAACATATCTGCAAATTTTTTGGGAAGATTCAAATGTTTCGGGACACAAAAACTTTCTATGGTTACATGAATAGTCTATAAGTAATTAAATGTTTCATACATATAGCAATGATATTAAGCCACATTAGCTAGTTATAAAAATTACGTTTGGTATCACTAGTGACCCTCTGTAACTCTTAACTCTTAAACATCACTAAAACATTAGCTTGTAAAGAGCCATACTTGTACCAATTGAGGTAAAAAGAGAAAGACATATGTCAAAAACTTCACAAAATAAATAAAATACAAATAAATAAAGGGTATACTAGAGTATATATGTTGGAAATGCATATTTATTGAAAATTGATACAAGATTGCACCTTAGGTAATGTTTTTCACAATTTGTTTTTTAATCTTTCAACTGAGACTTCAACTAAGATTTAGGGCTTAGGGTTTAAGGTTTACTTACAATTGCTGTAAGCTGGAGCTCGCACCGTAGGTCGTGGAACTGAGACTTGCTGGAATTGGACCGGTGAATTTATTGTTGGAGAGACTCCTGTTGCCAGTCACACAAGAGTTTAGAGACGGTAAATCAAATTAATCACAAAAGAAACAATAATTTCATACCATTGACGAAGAAAACAGAAGTAGGATTGACTTACAGAATCTCCAGTGATGACAAATTCGCAATAGAATCTGGAATTGGCCCAGAGAATTGATTGTTTTCAAGCAACCTGAACAAAAGGGAGGTTTGCAATATAGTACAACTAGAAGCCTGTTCTTACCAAGCAAAAAGTAAAAAATATCTCAAACCACTCGTAAAACAATTTTTTAACAATCATATTGATGCACCCTCTCTATAAAATACCATTTCTTTGACAAACTTGGAAAATTGGGGATTTAGCTCTAACTGGCTGGGATGGGGCTAAAGTGGCCAAGACTAGTAATGCAATTTTTAGCTTTTCTAAGTTAGTAACGCTTTCAACCCCGAGACAATGTGATAGAATGGGGTAAATCATAACCCCTCCACAAACTTCCCTACTGAAAAAGGGTTAAAAAGGGGCTAAACTAACCCCTTTTAGCCCACGCTAATATTCCCAATGCTTCTACTGACATGCAGTTGATCCTACCACCTTACAAAATCCAAATCCAACTTACTTCCCCGTTTTGAAGTGTACTGTTAATTTTGTCCTTAAACCCAAAATTTATATTTGTCCTAGTTTGTGAATTGAAATCACAACTTTGTGAAGTTGAATGTCTCAACTTTTGACGCACGAAAACTACCGATTCGACAAAATTGGTGTTCTATTTTAAAAAGTAATACAAAAATAACAATTATGCAATTCTAAGACCATGCTTGGATATGGCATCAGATCTTCCAAGTCCAATGTGCACTACCATGAGCAATATCTAAGGAGATTTTGAGCTTCCTTGGTAAAAATCTTCCATTTCTCATTTTCCAACCAATTCTTTTAGTGCATGCACTAGCTATTGCCTATACGCTTACACTGATAAGACATTTTTCAAAAATGTAGTCATTTCTTATTTGGCTGATAGAAATTTCAACCAGTTTTTTTGACACTTCATATGGCTGACTTTCTATTGTTCTTTTGGGTCTCCCCGCTCAGTGGCCATGCCTGTAAAGTTAACTATTTTTTGATACTGACATCCAAAATTTTGAAGCCACAATCATGGTTTGTCCACTTACAAATGAACGAGTTTCGTCAACCTCGTAGGTCCTGATTTAGGTGCACCCAGTTCACTTGGCAGACCACCTGTTAAAGAGTTGTTGTTGAAATGGCTGCACAGCAAAATCAAATATTGAAGATAATGAACCTCAATAACAACCAAAGCAAATCAAATAAAAAATAAAAATCCAGAAATCAAAAAAGCTTTGCTTGTATGCCAGCATACCAAACCAACTTTGAATTATGATAACAAATTCGGATTGTACATAGGCATGGTGATCAAGAGATATTCCAATATCATGCACATTTCTAAAACTCAATTGCCCCTAGGCATGAATTAGCCCCTATTAAAGGACCCCGCTTCAATGTTCAAGGTGATCTCGAACTTCACTGGTAAAAATCAGATATTTCTCAATTTCAATTATTATTTTAGAGTGTTTATACCTTATATCTATACTACAAAGTGGGAAAGGATTTCCCTAAGTGCACCCTTTTTTAGAATCTTCTAAAACTTTTTATTGTAAGTTGAAACAACAAAGGACACCCAAGATATAAAACACCAAGTACCCTCCAAACATGTCCATTTTCAAAATTTTGTAAAACTCTTTGGTGAGAGTTGAAACAATAGAGGATGCCTCAAGTACAAAACACCAAATGCCCTCCAACCATGTACTAGAAATCAATACAATGTCAAGCTCCTCCTAGCAAATATAAAAAGGAAACATTGTGATGAAAACAACTGGTATTGTTGATCACAAAAAAGGACTAAAATGATGATGCATGTGAATTAGATTCTAAATCATTTGTGAGATATTGATTTTTTGTATAGTACATCAAGATTAGA